>UCOH01006252.1:0-63687 GCA_900474275.1 Synergus japonicus
ATATTATATATTAATATTATTATATAATAACAATATTTGTTAGGTCCTTCAAATTGATCCGAAAACTGGAAAATTGCTTCGATCTGTTGAAATACCTGCAAAAAGAGTCGGTGCAGTCACTTTTGGAGGTCCTTATCTAGATATTTTGTATGTAACAACAATTGGATATGGCATTAATAATTCAACAGAGAAGACTCCAGCAGATGATACGAAAGGTGGTTCGATTTTCGCTGTTAAGGGTCTTGGAGTGACGGGACTGCCGACAAAATCTTTCAAGTTAGATGTCTGATCTTGGAATTGTAGAAATCCTAGAAAAAAATCATGAACATTACATTCTCAGAAAATAATATGCCATTTACAAAATAAATTTAAATTAAAAATAGAAGAAAACCGTCTTCAAATTATCTATAAATTATCTTATATATAATGATGATTAATAAATATTAAATAATATGACATAGGGAAGAATCGGGTAATAAACCTGGCCACTCTTGACTTTGAATAAACTGTACTCTTTCTGCGATAATAAATCAACATATTGATCTTTTATAATTTTCTCAAACGTAATTTTGAAGATATAGATTCATATCTCTGGTAACTTTAAAAGAAAATCAGATCGAATTATTTCTTCCCTAAAAAACAAAAACACTTTGTGAAATATGAATCAACTTTGTAATCAAATATTTGCAGAGCTTCACAGAGCTGTAAAAAAATATTGTGTTAGTTTCGATTGGGATATCTAAATTTCCTTACTCTACACAAAGAAAATTTACTATGATATAATTTAATTTCCACACTAACGTCATAGAAAAAAATTTATGACTTCTGGAAAGTATATATATAAGACGAATAGTAAAGTTGCTGTAATAGTATTCTAGTTAATATCTAGCTGCAAATTTGCTTGTAACAAATAAAACTTGACTATTCAAGTGTTTCTAAATTCTAAGTGATACACAACTCCTGTTTAATTTTTTTGTCCTCAATAAGTACGTCTGTCAATTTTATCGATATACAATTAATCAATGATAAATATAATGCTCAGGTTCTTCAGGTTCATTTTCTCGATTCAATCATTTGTAATTTATCATTAAAAGGTTTAATTACTTAGCTATCAGGACACTTTTATAAAAAACTTTTTTACGCCTTTATTTCTATTTTACACTTCCTTAATTTAAGATAAAGAAAAAATGTATAAAATACTATAAGAAGCAACGGAATTAAAGTTTTTCAATTTGTAATTTTTTATTCTATTCTAAACAGGTATTTTTTCACAAATTTATTATCTGACTATAACCGAGAATCCATTATATTTAAACGATGCGAGTTATTTTTGTAATATGTATTTTTGGAATATTTTGTGACTCTCGAGTAAATTGTAAAAGGTGAGTTTTCATATTTTTTAAATACAGCTAGATATCATAAAAAAATTAATACTTTATTTTAAATCATTATTATAAATTTTTTTATCCTTATCTATAGATAAAGATTGTATATATTATTATTGCGGTCTTAGTATATTATGAATTTGTAAGTTTAGTAATTAAATTATTAAAAATGATGTAAAAAATTTTATGTGTATGAATATTAAATTTTTTTAAAAAAAGGAAGTTGCGAAAGAGCAAACAAGATGTAAAAATTTATAATAAAACGGTTACATAATATAAAATAACTGAAATCCGTCTATTATATAAGTACCTGACTAGGTTCAGGCATATTCCTGTGTCTAATATTAGAAATCTAATTTCATGTCTTAAATTTTTAATTGCTATAAATATGTGGTAAGTCTTTAGAAAAATGGATTTGAAAAATTTAACATTAATTCCTTTTTTTCTGATTTATATAATTAAATAAATAAAGTTTAAAGAATATAAATTAAAAAATTTAAAACATAACCATTCCAATATGAGTAGAGTAAATTAAGAACATTAAGAAGTAAAAATGTATACATATCTTTCTGTAATATTGTTGAAAGTGGACAATTTTTAAAATTACTTGGTGATGTATTTCACAGTGATTTGTGATTATTTAATAATTTGTTAAACTGTAATTTAACTTGTATTTCATTCTTTTTAGAACCTTGAATAATTTATGATGACAAGTCAATACATAAATCTTATCTACTATTTTACTATTTTAATTTTACAAATGTTAGTATCTTTGTATTACGTCAGTAAGCTAATCTGCTTTGATGTTTACGTTTGAACGTTTTGCGTAATATTTATCAGAATACCTAAAGACATACCTTAATAGATTAAATCAGATTAAATAATTTACATTATTTCAAATGCATAAATTATTCATGCAATAATGCATGAATAATTTTAATTAAATTAATATTTTGAAAGGGACATTATTTAAATATTTGTTAAAGTCTACAGAGTATTTATAAAATAAATTAAAACTATTGTGAAACCAAGATGGAAACTGTTTCAATTTATACCAGCGCGCGTTGTAAATATCGAACCATATTTTTACTGCGATATACTAGCCTTATCTGAATGTTACAATTAAAGTAAAATCAATTTGTACAGCTTAGAATACCACAGCAAAAATATACGGATGTCTCAAAATGAGTAAATAAGAATTGAGTATTGAACAGTTTCTCAAACTTGTAAATTCTTTTTTATAAATGTTATATGGCAAAAATTTTGAGTAAGAATTCCAAGATGTTAAAAATTGCAGATTGTTTTCTAATATTTTGCGTTTTATCGACAAATAAGATAAGTTATTTAATGCCTAGTATATTATTGATTTAAATATTAATAGAAGAGTTTTTAATTGTAAAATAAAGTATAAAGAATAAATAACAGTTACTCATCAATTTCTCTTCTAAGTTTTGGAAATTGTTGCAGTAATACGAACCACTCCCTTGAAAAAGTGGTCTCCATTCAGGGACTTTCAGAAGGTCCTCATTGGGATGTGAGAACTCAGAAGCTTTACTTTGTACAAATTTGGAAGCAGCACATTTGCAGTTACAATCCAGCGACAGGAAAAGTTTTCTATGCGTACATAAGTACGTAGAAAACATAAATCTGAAACAATCAACATACAATTTAAAAAAAGTAATTCATCTTGAATAATCAAATTTTCAGAGAATGGTCCCGTCAGCATAGTCGTAACTATAGAGGATACTCCGGGTAAATTACTTGTAGCTTCTGGTGTCGATATTGTTTTAGTCACATGGGATGGTGAAAGTAATACTGAAAATCCTGAAATCGAAGTATTAATTAGTTTTGAGAAAGATAAAAAGGGCTACAGATTTAATGATGGAAAGGTTGACACTGCTGGAAGATTTTGGGCAGGTAATTAAATTGAGATTAATTTCGAATAAATCAGATTCTTCTTATGTAGGATTAAATTCGATAAGATAAGTCAAGATTAAATTAAAATAAGCTGAAATTATACCTACTTACAATTTCAGGGACAATGTGCCAGCTGAACCAAACAAATGTACCAGAAGTAGGATCTCTCTATGTTATAGATGGAAAACTTAATTCTCAAATTAAAGAATCCTCGGTTTCCATAAGTAACGGTTTAGATTGGTCTAGTGATGATAAATTATTTTATTACATAGACACACTCACAAAAAAGGTCCATGTCTATGATTTCGATCTAATTTCTGGAAACATCTGTAAGAATAAAAAGATTCTGTTTAAAAAAAGAATTTTTTCAAATTGAGAAAACTTATTTACAAAATGAAACTTACTTCTTTTTAGCAAATAAAAGAGCTCTTATTGATATTAAAGAAGAAGGCTTCCGAGGATATCCAGATGGTATGGCAATTGATACTGATGGAAACCTTTGGGTGGCTTTAGTTCATGGATCTAAAGTGAGTATAACAAATTTCTTTCTTGTAAAAACATGAAATTGGTTAAATCTCAATACTAAAAATATTTAAAATTATAGTTAATTCACGTTGATTCAAAAAATGGTAAAGTCTTGAGAGTCATCGATTTTCCAACGAAGATGGTAACTAGTGTTGCTTTTGGAGGACCTAATTTGGATATTCTATACGTCACAACAGCCACTTACGATTTTCCAAATAAAGTTATTGATGAAACAGGTGGTCCAGTTTACGCCCTGAAAAATCTCGGAGTGAGAGGATACCCTCCAAATTTATTTAAATTGAAAAAATAATACCTAGGTACATATATTAAATTAAAATAGCCATACTAAATAATTGTAATAAATTGAAAAAGAGGTATAAGATACATACTACATTTTTTTATCAAATGCTTCATTTATTTCTATTGTTACACATATATAAGGAAAATATAAATAAACAATTATATGTGGCTGTCTAACAATTTTCTTTGCACTAAATGAATAATAAATTATCACAAATGCTTTGATACTTAAGAGTGTAAATGTAAAGATAAACAAATGCTATATAGAAAATGTATACATTGATGAGCATTTATGATATTTTTACACGAAACTGCATTTATTTTTACAATTATTGTATTTTATGGATATAAAAAAATTGACCCATAATTTACGAGTTTAGAATAAATTACGAAGTATTTGCTTCAATATTTTGGGCGTATTTCACGATTTTAGTTTTCCGGTAGAACGTTATTAACAATAAATATTTAAGTTTAAAATTGAAATTCATTATCAAGTTCAAGATTGTAATTAATCACAAATCAGAAGTGAAAGGCAATCTGAACTTTTTAACGATTATTAATTAAGTAATTAAACATTAAATTTTCAAATAATGTAAAGGGTATATTAATTTAAGGGCATGTGATACTATACCATAAGAGCAAATTAGTTATACCAATTATACATTCATAATAATAAACATTTTTAGCTAATAAGAGTCAACAAACCTTATTAGCTAAAAGTATTTATTATTATGAATGTATAATTGGTATAACTAATTTGCTCTTATGGTAAAGTATCACATGCCCTTGAGACCTTTTAATTTTAAAAGCACAAAAAAAATGTAAAAACTGACTTCGTGATCTTTTCTACAAGTGATACATTTGTGCTTAAATCTGCTGTAGAAAAATAATACCTTACGTTTTTATCGTTTGCAAATTTTTCCTAAGGCTTCTCCGTAAAAAATAAAATTTCAGACTTCCTCATCGTAAAAGTTTCATTACTGAGAAGCTCACTTATCCGATCAATATCAGTCGATTGAAATCTATTGTTCTGCACAATATTCTATGACTTTCATTATTTTTCTTTATATTCTCCATACATTACCTCCAAATTTTCCCATACAATTTTTCCTATTCTTCTTCATCAAACAATCACGATTCGGCAGTCTTAAGGCAAAAGAAAATCACATATTTCATCGCCGAATCGTGAAGTAATTTCAGTCATCCAGCGTAATAATCTCCACATTATCTTTAGGTGCCGACTTCTCATTTCTCTTATTACTCGGAACATTTCCTTGCTTTCTCGGCAATTCAAATACAGAAATATCACTCGAACTTTTGACACTCTCGGGTAAACCTTGCGATACAACACTAAGCGATACAGGATAATTCCTTGGATAATCCAAGGTCTGATTTTTCTGCTGAGGAATGATCTCAATTCCAGAATGGTGTTGCAACTGCGAGAGCATCGATAGAGCTTCCGTATTAGACTGCGAGTAAGAACTCGAAACGTCTCCAGGTGGCTTCAAAGTTTTCGGAAGCTGTTTTCGAAAGCTCGGAGGTTTCGAACTCTGAGTTTTGGAAAGTGGACCCATCGATACACTAAGTTCTGAAGGCAAAAACGGCTGCGAGGAACCTGGCAAACCACTCATGAGACTCTGCAAAGAACTGGGCATCTGTCGAGGTAATTTTGTGGATTTTTGTTTTTTCATAGGATTGGGAAGAGTTGTAGAAGGCTGAGGCTGCTTCTTCGAAAGCAATTTATGTTGCAAAGAAGTTCCTGAACGCCCTGGAATATTGCATTGATTCCCTGGCTTCATGCCCATTCCAGAGTGACTTGGATTTACCAAACCACTTCCTTTCAAACTCGAATATGAGAGAGAAGAATTATGGGCAGGTTGAGGTTCTATCAGGGACTTCGAAACTCGAATTTGTGGGGCTGAGACTTGTTTTGGAAGAGTTGGAATCGACTTTGAAGGTAATGATTTTGGTTGGATAGAAGGTTTAAGAACAGAAACTTGAGAATTTGACGAATGAGAAGTGGATTTGGAAGCTTGGGCTTGCTTGGCATGATGAATAGAGAAAGGATCGTTCTGGGTAGGATGTTTTGGAGGTTTTTGTTTGTACGGGAGTGTAGAACCGACAGGAGTTATGGAGATATCAGGTCTTTCCTTAATCGATGCAGTGGTCGCAGTTGATTTGGCCGAAGATTGCTGATAAAGTGAAGAAGGTCGCGGAGCCGTTGACGCAGAACTGTTAGCCAGGCTTAACATCTGTTTGACTGTTAAATTACTGAGATTATTCATGTTGCCAAACTGATTGATATTGGGGGTTGTATTAATACTGCTACTAGCCGTACTCATCGTAGGGACATTGCTAATATTAGTCGCATTGCTCGACGCATTACTGAGACTAGTAGCTAGATTAGCCATTGAGGAAAGATTATTTTGATAATGTCTAAAAATGTCTTGATAACTTCCCATCGGGTTTAAATAATTCATGGCGGTGAGAGGATCCATCATGCCGCCGCCCATGCCTGAAGTTAACATAGCGGCGACAATGTTCGGATCGAATAACGGATTCAAACAATATGGATTCATTAAAGAACGATTACCTGATGCGTTGAGATAGTTCGAATAAGCTCCTTTCGAATTAAATTGATTATTCATACTATCGGCGTGTTGTAGATTCTGGAGATGTTTATTCACGTTGGGTGGACGACCTCTAGGTCGACCTGTTGTTGACGACGAGGTTCGGTAGGGTTTCCGACTTTGAACGACGTGGGGAATGCTTGACATCGACGCTGAGTGAGATATTGTTACCTGGAATATCAAAATTTCAATGAGCATTTGAAGCAATACTTAATATTAATAGATCTCTAATAATAAATAAATAATCTAATAATTTACTAACAGGATTTGAAGTCGTGATCGAAGTTGTCATAGCAGGGACGGAAGTAGGATTGGATGCAGCTGCAATCTTATTCGCCAACACTTGCTGTTGACAACATTTCACAGCAGCCTCAACCACATTTCCTTCCACATTCTAAAAAAAAGAAGGTTTAAAATAGAACTATATTATCCTTATTAAGTCACAAATATAACTAATTCAAAAGAAATAACACTTGCTTTAGTTCCAATGAAAGCCTTATAACTCTGGACCAATAAATTACGACACGTGTGGATCGACGATTCCTTCCATTGAGAATCTTTTTTGGAGACTTGCTGATAAATGTGGTAAACATCAAGCAAAACTTGTGTCCTTTTATCATTTCTTGCAAGTTGCAATGAATCGGAAGGTGTTGGTGAACCCATAGATTGGATTCTACTTCGTAAAGATTGAACACAAAGTGTCCATGCTTGTCGAGAGAGTTGCTCTCGTTCTGAATCTCGCAAGTATTTCCTAGAAAAAAAAAAAATTTAATAAAATTTAAATAAAATTAATATATATTTTTTCCATTTGCAAAGTAGGCAACATCAATTTTGGAGAACTTACTTATCAGATTCGGGAACTTTTCGAAGCTGAACGCAAAGTTCCATCAACATTTTGCTGTCTCCAGTTTCTTTTAAAACTTGCATTAGCAACATTACACATCTCGACATATGGGAAGCGAAGCTGCCAGGTCTGTCCACTTCATGACTCGGGATCCTCCAAACACCCTAAAGTAATTGCGAATTAAACAAGATGTCTCACATAAATATGAAATTTAAAATAAACGTTACTGTAAAGAAACTCACATTAAAAAAATTTGTGCTTTTTCTGTCAGCAAAGAGACCTTGAACAGTCTGAGTTGGATAAAATTGGCAGTGATAAGTTTCGAGTAACAATTCTCTACACATCGCAGAATTTTTGGCGATTTTATTGTTGAAGAAAAAATGTGCCATGCGATATAGAGATTTGTAATGTTCAGGAAACCTCAAAATACATTGTTCCAATCCAGATAAACAGTAAGCTATTAAAGATGCTGTCTCCTCTTCACTGAAACATTCCTCTAAAAACAATAAATTTTTATTAGAATTTAAATATTTCTCAGTCTATTAAATACGTATTTATAAATTAATGTTTAATTCAGCGAAGACTTATGTATCACCTTCTTTAGGAATTTCGTTTTCTTTCTTTTTCTTTTCAACTTCACTCTCTGCCGATTCACTATCGCTATCGCTGGAACTATCACTATCAGAAGAATCTTCACTGCTACTGCTGTCTTCACTGCTACTAGAACTGGAATTATTTGTCTCAGTTGTACTCGTTTGAGTCGTTGTACTTTCCTGAGAACCTCTTCGACTTAAAGTTCCTTCTACTTTTTTCAACACTTTCTTTTTCTCAGCTATCTTTTCCTTTGATTGATTATCCTATGAGAAAATTAAGTTTTAAGTAAATACTAGCTGTTGGATTAACTGATTGCATACAAAATTCAAAACAATTGAAATTAATTTTTTTAAATACGTAAACAATACAATAATACATAGTAAATTTACTAACCTGTGCTTCTTCGTTTAGTACCAATTTCATCTCGGATTTTCGTAGATCTTCTTCCTGTCGAACAATTGGTTCCATAGCATGATTTCCTATTCCTTCTTTCGTAGACAAATTCATAGAATTCTGACCATTCTCTCTATTGCCATTGAAACCATTCTCGTCTACAATCATCGGTTCCGAAAGATCTTTATATTCTTTCATCTTCTGTGTCTTCACTTCTTCATTTTCATCGCTTGAAATAACAGTAATATCTTCCTCATTGCATTTATTCTGGATTGAAATTTCGCATACTTTATCTATCAAATCATCTATTAATGCAACAACGTCTTGCATCAACTGAAGATGAGAGACTCCACTTAATTTCACTTTCTTTGAATTATCGGAAACCGATTCTTCAAGTGGTCTTTTACGACTTTCGACTTTCGATAAATCGGCTTTATTTGAAGTCAAATTATCTACGATTTCAATTTCCTCGATGCTATTTGATCGATTTTGAACAGCGCTTGGTTTATCTGAATTCAAGAAAGGTTTGATTAAAGTGTTTTTACCGGCATCTACATTTGTTAGCTTTGATTGAAACTTCATGAATGGCCCTGTAGCACAATTTTTGAGATGCTGTAGGAATAATTTCCCTAAGGACTTTTTCAGTGGTTTTCCTTCGTGCTGTTCTAGATATTTGAGAATGCTTGCATGAATTCGATAGTGCACTTCTAAAGCTTCAACTGAAAGAGTTTGGGGGCTTTTGTGATTTATTCGATCTGGATATTGAGCATTGTTTTCTAGAAGCAATTCACTGGCCTGAAAAATTTAATAATTGATAAGATGAATAAATAAATATTTAAATAATTAAATAAATTAGACAAATGGTACAAACTTTGGAGTAATGGTCTAGAAAGACAGGTGGATCTTCGTTCTGTTTCTCAGCAATTTTAGCGAGCATATACTGAAAAAGCCAACGTTCGTCTTGCAATTGATCTGCCTGGCAACCGATAAAAATCTTATTCGCCGATGAAAAGCAATTTGCGGCTACTTCCAGCATTTCTTCTTTCCTAGTTTCCAAGATTCTAAATCTTTCCATGTTAAGCGAATCACTTTCAGCTTTCAACAGCCGTGAGCAGAACGAATGAATCATGTAGACAA
Organism: Synergus japonicus; assembly: GCA_900474275.1. Classification (NCBI taxonomy): domain Eukaryota; kingdom Metazoa; phylum Arthropoda; class Insecta; order Hymenoptera; family Cynipidae; genus Synergus; species Synergus japonicus. Next base: position 9,726 of record UCOH01006252.1, read on the forward strand.
AATTTCCATATTCCGTCCAAATTACCAAATTCCCAGGAGATAGTTCAACAGCACGTTGGTAACTCTTTTGAGCGATTTTTGCTTTCACAAGGAAACTGTTCTCATTCCTTGAAAAAAAAAACAATATAGATACATAGATAAATAAATAACCATCAGGAATAAACGAGCAATAAAATACTTACGTATGGGGTCGACAATTATTAAGCCATGTTTCAATCAAAGTGCCAGTTGACATAGCCAATCCAGCCCAAGAATTTACTTCTGTCGGATTAATACATAGGTGCAGCAAATAACATTTAATCGCCTGGGACCACTTTTGATACTTTAGATAATAATCACCAAGCAGGTAATACAAAAGCGCCATTTGATCTGGGAGAGGTTTTTTAAGAATAGGCATCTTATCTCTTTCCTCAGCTATATACGCATTCATATCTTCTGAAATTAAAACAGGATCGCTCTCTCGGGGAACGAGTTTACTGATTTTCTTAAATAGAATTTCAGTATCCGCAATGATTGAAAGACTCCGAGGACTATCAATTTCTGGCAGAATATCAGGTCTATAGAAATCAAATAATAACTGAGCAGAATCCCAGGTTAATTCCATCTGCGGGACATCGTGTTCCTCTAAATGTTTTGGTTTAGATTTGTTTTGTCTGAATGGATGGCCATACAAGCAGTAAAAAATTTGTTCTAAATATTTTGTTAACTTATCACGAATCAGAGAAAATTGTGGGGTTCGTAGTTTCGGTATGATCAGGTTCATTATAAAAATTAGAAGTTTTGCTTTGTTCATTGTACACCAACGACGACGACCCAAAAATTCGTGAGCTATGAAGAGAATCATTATAGAGGCAGGTATATCTTTGTCCTCGTCTTCTTCGTCGGATTCAGAATTCTGAAAGGACAAAGATTTATTCTTGTCGGATTGGGTAGACTTTGCACGTTCTTTATCTTCTTCACTGTAAGGAATAAGTAAATAAGTGAATAAAGAAGTTAATAAAAAAATGTAATAAATAAACTTATTTTATTTGACTTACTATTGCAAAATAGAGTGAAGCAGAATCCAAGGCAAGACAGTTTTTAAATTCATTTCGGTAGTGTTGTCAGGAACATCTAATTGATGGCAAATAATGTGAACCAAATTCTGAACTAGTCGAGATCGATCTTCTTCTTTTAAGTATTGCACTGAAAAATAAAGTTAATATTGAATTTTAAGATTCTTCTCTAAGAGAAAAAAATAATCTTCACATTTCTTACCAACGAAAGTGCTAACTTCAGTGGTACAAGCATCCAGTTTTTCAAGAATGTTTAAAACGGACTGCGACCATTTCTTTTGTACAGATTCATCCGAACTGTTTATGTAAGTTCTCCACGCTTCGTTCAAACAAGCCTCAGACCAAACATAACATTCCTTAAAAAATAAAACATATTTTTTATATTTAGATGCTTCAGAATTTTTTTTCAAGTTATTCTTTAATTAGTTTTTTTACCTCATATTGTTCTAGTTGCCATAAACTATCTAACAGCATATTCAGTTGATCGACCCGTTCCACGATCACATCATTATTAACTCCAAATTTGCTTGCTTGTTTAGTAAACTCGAAAGTTTCTTGTAAAATGTTAGCCAATTCTATATACTTCTTTTCTCCGTAAAGTTTTTTGATTTCTTTCAATTTTTGTCCCCTGAAAATTTAATTAAATAAGTAAATATGAATGTTAGTAAAAAAAAAAGTCAATGCAAAACTAACAAATTTATAAACTTAATACCTTTGGATTGATAGTAACAATTTCTCAACTGCTTTAATACTGATGTGTGAATTATGATTACAGTTTTTTAGTTTGAGAAATGCACTGGGAACTTCGGTGTTTAATTGTCGCATATGATTCAATAACTAAAATAAAAATTAAGACTGCAATTAACAAATTAAATTTCATTCAAAAATCTTCTATTACTAAAGATAGATAATAAAGCTTACGGATTCCAAAGTTTCAATGACGATGTCCATTTCACCCTGGCATAAAAATATATTTGCTTTTAACCATAAAACTCGCAATAAGAATATGATATTATCGTCGTTGAATAAATCGCCTCGAACACTAGCAAAAATAATATAACCAAGCTCCTCTGAAGGCATTCCAGTTCCAAAACTTTGCAAACTAGAATTAATAAACATTTATTAGTTTATGATTTCAAATTAAATACATGATTCAAGAAATTTTGAATCTCAAATATTAATCTTACGTAGAAGAAGGAACGACTTCCGTTTTTTTGTCCAACCAACGATCTGTGTGAAGTTCTCCAAATAATAAAGCCATCTCGGCATCCAATTTTAAAATGTAATCTTCCGCTTCATCGCCAAAGGGAGTATGTGGAATATGTTCTCTATATTTAAAAAAATGAGATATATTAAATGAACAATAACATTAAATAAAGTTAAAGTAAGCTTATCCTCTAGAATTGCTTGCCTCGTATACGTGTATGCTTGTAAATAAATGTCTGCGAGACCAACTGGCCATTCAACATTCCACTTTGTGCAGAGAAATTCCGTATATTTTGCTATAACAATCATTAGATTACTTTTACAACTGTGTTCGTTGATGAAAGCTTCAACCTCTAATTTTTCAGTTTCTGAGCCAAAATAATTTCCTTGTGTGCTGTAAAAACAAAATTAAATTAGAAACAATGTTTCTTAATAAAAAAAAAAAATAAAATAAAATAAAATTATTCTTACTCATTTTGAGGACTCGTTGGCTTTGAACTTTCAGTACTTCTAGTTCCATCTTTATTATTTTCTCTATTAGCAAATAATTGGTATAAATCCATAGTGTCCATTGAATCGTCGGTTGATTTGGAAGGTTCATTCCGCGAGTATTTAGCGTTTTCAGGTCTGAAAATAAAATATTAAATTAAAAATGGAGTAATTTATAATTTGAAATAACCAATTTTAATTTTTTTTAATTGCTCACAATAAACTAGTTGGTAAAATCCTTCTGATCGCTTCTTCCATTAAAACATCGTCCCTTTCAATTTCTTTCTTATTAGAACCTCTAACCCTCGCAGATCTTCTCGTGTTACTCGTACTCCAAGCCCACTGTTGTAAAAAACAAAGAGAACTTCTCCTTCTCTTCTTAACTTTCTGACTCTCCTCCTTTCCCTCTGATTTATCATTCGATTTTTCATCAGCCTTGGAAGATTTATCATTTGATTTATCATTCTGTTTATAAGTCTCATTGTCACAAGACTTCTCACTCTCTTTTTTATCCGTTTTATCAGTCACAGAACCATCAGGTTTCTTTAAATTATTCAAATCCTTTTTCTCCTCTTGAAGTTTTTCCGTCACAATATCAACCTCAAGTTCCGGTTCCTTGACTAAAAAATCTTTAATGTCATTGTCATCATCAAGAGGTAGGATATCAGGTTCTGAAATTTTCAAGGGGTCATCTATCTCTATAATTTGAATATCGCTCGATCCTGATTTCCGATCATCTTCGACTTCGATTTCCATTAAATTATCAGTGTTGCTTTCCGAGATTGGAATATCGTCCTCAATTTCGAAAACGGGTTGCTCTTCCTCTTCTTTCTTCTCTTCCTCATCTTCCCTTTTTGATCCTTCTTCAGATTTAAGATCTACTTCCATGCTAATATCTTCTACATTATTCTCCTGGATTTGTTCTTTCTCCAAAGGAACCTTCTCTTCTTCAGTCTCTTTTGTTTTTTGTATAAAAATGTTAACCTTACTTGCGAAGCTTATATCGTTTTTGAAAACATACTCATGCATATCAACAAGGCTCTCTCCGAGTTCAAGCCAAGCATATTGCGATAAAGGTTTCCTTAAAGTTAAAAGAGGCAATGGTTTCATTGTAAACTCTGGTTTGCTGGCTTCGGCCCATTTTTCAGAGATTTCTTTCACTTCTTCCAACAATTTTTCGCCGATAATATGATCATATTCAGTATCTAGGGGAGGATCAAGATTCCAGTCATTATTATAAAGTTTGTAGCTTTCTTCGAAACAAGGCATGTCTTTGAAAATTTTATCCCGAAATGCCAAGCCTTTGATGTAGGTTGCGTCTCGTTCAAGGGCCATTGAAATGTATAATAAGCAATTCATGTAATCAGGAACAGCGTACAAGGCAGTGATGATACTATCTAAACAAGGCCAATGATTAGGGTTGCATTTTAAACCTTGTTTAAATGCAGAACAGGCGAGCTCTAGGTTAGAAATTTGCATGGCCAGCATTCCAATTCGATACCAAAGGGTAACGTCACTGTCATCCAAATTTGCAGCTTCCCAGTAGTTGTCTATCGCATCTTCATAGTTTTCAAATTCAGCTTGGATACTTGCTATGTTTTTGAAACACGCGTATTTTAATGACAACATAGGTCGAGATCTTCCATCGGGTACCTCAGGTTTTTCGACTTGGTCGAGAAGTTCGGTATCGAGAAGATCTTTAAAAACTGTAAGAGCATCTTCTCTCCTTTTTTCTTTTAGTAGTTGCAGAGCTCTATTGTATTCCGTGAGGGCAATTTGTTCCTGAAAATAATTCAGATTATTATTACGAAAAAAATTATTGGAGCTTCGAATTATCGCAATCTGCCAAATTTGTAAGTAAAGAATGGGTGAAAATAAAAAATATCAAAACTGAAAAAAGAAATCGATTTGATCTCGAAACATAATTATTTTACTACAGAATAACGTTTATTTACTATTTCTGCTCATTTATTCGGATGTAAACTAAGAATGATCATGGAAATATTTCAAATTTATGGCTAAAATCTACGGAAAAATCGAAAAAACACTTTTTTATTGTTTGCAACATTGAGTTGTAGGTTATGTTTATAGAACATAAATTAAAATTCATTCTTACTTGGGCCTCTTTTGTTATTGTCGTTACATCTTCTTCCTCATTTTTTCCTGTAGAAACCTCGTTTAATGCTGATATTTTCATCATTTTGAGGCCTTACTTTGTAAAATAAGAGCACAATGTTTGCACAACATCAATAACACAACCGGTTCATACAAACGCCATATTTGAATGGATTTGAGCCACCAGGAGTCAGCATGAACATTGATGAACATCAATGAATACGCCTACAACGTCACGTACAACAGCACAGCTGTTATATTCCTTATATGTATATGTATTATATAGTTCATTTTTGTATAGTGTTGAAGCACCTATGCATATATATATTTGATTATCTACTTCATAATCTAATAATCTACAGCAACTATAGATTATCCTTTCAGATGATTTTGTTCGAATTTTGCGAAAAAAATCAAACATCAGCAAAATAATGGCGGTAATTTCAAACAGAGACAAAATCCCATACAAAAGTCAGGATGTAAAACAAAGGCGATAAATAAAAATTTAAAAAAAAGGGTAAAATAAAGATTAATTAATTAAAAATTAATGTCTAGAATATTTTTTAGAATACTCATTTCATGTTAAGATATCTATATACCGCTCTATTTTCGTCCTTATTGAGAAATTGAGTTCCTTGTATACTTATCTTATCGAGATAATTTTTTAGATTATACAATCTAGACAGATAAAATTATATTCGCACTACTCTGATTTCTGTGAACTTTTGACATTGTTTATCACATGAGAAACAAATCAGACATGAAGTGAGTGACTGAGTCCATCCAAGAACTTTTAGAATGGAAAAGAAATCATCGGTTCATAATTTTTTGATTCTAAGAAAAAAATCGTGAAACTCAATAAAAGGAATCTCTATTATTTATTTTACAAGTTGGTAAAGGAATAAGAAACATGTTTACATTGACTGGTAAGATTATCGTGACAATTTTTCACTTTTTAAAAAATTCATTTATCTAAAGACTTAGAAAAAATCTCTAGATATAGAAAAAATATTACTGAAAAAAACGAATACGTATAAAATAATAAAAAGAGAATAAAAAACTAGAAACAATTACAAAATGGGTAGTTTTTACTCAAAAACTTAAATTATTTTCTTTTACAAAATGTACTACTGTCAATTTCATGGCTAGTAATAAATTATACACTATTAAGAAAAATGGACAATTGATTGAAATTACTTAACTAAACTTCTCTTGGAAAATCAATTTTGACTCACAGTTAATATTAAATTTTAATTTCAGATTAATATGTACTATTAAAAAAAAGTTCATGATTCTCATTGGAAAGAACATAAGTTTTTTAGTGTTTATATTGATGAGTGTATACCTGAAGAGTCACTCAACAAATTTTTTCAGTTGTTTAAATTAATTTTGAAATTATAGATCACTGAAACAGTTTTGTATACAAACAGAAAAATTATTGTATACAAGTTGCCTTATTTTATCAGGACATTCAATGATATTCAAAAGTCGTAACTGTTAAAAATGAAATATATAAATTAACATAAACATTCAGAAAAACAGAAAAGTGCTAAACATAAAAAATATTTACAAGGGGCTTTTACTTAAAAATAAGTTTTCTTTGCAGGAGACTTGTTTGGAAACGAAGGTGGATCGATGATTTCCGAAGAATTAAGTAGTTCTGTGAACATAGAAAATGATACTTTAATTAGAAGAGCTCGAACGGCTAATTATGCAACTTACAACTACAATCACTGGATACGAAATTACTGTAATTGAAACAATAATTATATTTAAATTTTCACCCTAATTCAATTTAGAAAATAGGGTTTACAAATTTAAAAAATGAATGCAAAAAACTTTACTTTTTTTTTATTTTAAAGATGCATATTAATTATATTTTTCAGCTTCTGATCAACGTTACAGAGCAGCAACATTTCTTTTACCAATTGGTTCCGTATTCGTTTTAACAGTCGTAATCTTGCTTATGGTAAAAATAAAAATGAAAATTTTATTAAGGATACACTTAATATTTTATTAATTATTAAAAACTATCTTTTAGGTTTTATTCAAAAGATGTCCACAATTAGTCGCATCAATCGTGGCTGGAATTTTAGGAACAGTTATCATATTCACAATACTCGTCAGTGTGAATCACCCTGCAGTTTTTGAATAGCCAAAAAAAAAAATTGTTTTTTGTATCCAAAAAGTTTTATAATCGCTTTCATATTGTAAATATATCACATCCATAAAATTAAGTACATACTAACCTTTAAACATTCGTTCTGTATCGAATCATGTCGTCCGAGACACGTTTTACTGTTTCAACATAATCTTCCAAAGTGTCCTTTAACAAATTGTAGTTCTGAAATAGAAATTAAATCTTTTAATAATGAGACTTTTGAAATTATATATATTTGTAGTTTTGTAAGCTTATTTTATATTGTAAACAAAACGAAATTTATAAAATTTGTTTTAATAAAATCGTACTTCTATGTAACTGGAGTCATCTTTAGAGGCATGTTCCAATTCGAATAATAAAAGCTCGACAGTATTGAAAGGTAGCCAGACTGAAGGTTTTGTTGACACTAGTGGTGATTCAAAACCAAAATGCTCCATTCCTTTTCCTATAATTGCTTGAATGTAATCGATGGCGAGTTCACTCGCTTCCAAAATTCGACCCATGTTCAACAAAAGTCGAAGAAGTTCAGCAGCGTTTCGTTTCTGAATGGAATAATATGATTGATTAATTCCTTATGTCCATAAAGACTTTGATTTTATCCTCTGCAATTCAACTTAGGAGTTTACCTTATAAGAAGACAAAAGCCAGGCTGGAAGGAATGCTCCATGGTGAAGAAGTTTCCTCGCAACACCTTTGTGCAATACACTGTGATTTTCTTTTTCATGTTTTAAGGTCAAATGTTCGAGTAATTTCCAAGAAATATTTGCTACGTTAGTATCCGATAAACTTATGTCTGAAAGGAAAAATTAAATATGCATAATAAATATTAAAGAAGTTGTATGATAATAAGAGTTTACTGCGGATTTAAAAAAAATTAACACGAACCGAAAATGTCGTTTAGAATAAGCCAATCCCAGGCTTTAGGATCGTCTTGTTGACTTAGTCTCACACATTGTGAAGCTAAACTTTCTAGTACAGAGCTTTTACAAATGTTGAATTGTCCACATAAATGTAAAGCTGTTACGTATAATCCAACGCTGGATAAAATGGCTACCAGTTCTTCAGGACCTATTTTTAAACAAGGAAAATTATTGAAATTAGAAGTGAAATTTACTAATTATTTAAATACTTATGTTTTATTTATCAAAAATAAAATTAACTTACCAACTTGTGCAATGACAAGTAAGTCATTATTAAGTTTTGATAATTTTAGTCTCGCCTCCACAATGTAATATTCTTTTCTAATATCCTTCAGTTCAAGAACTTCGACTTGTTTCTTCATTTTGTAATGCAGAATTTCTTTTCCATTTATATTTCTTTTCACTTTTGGATTTTTCTCATCAGCAAATGTCTGATCGACAACTGGCCTCACGATCCATCTGTATTTATCGTTGACTAGGCTCAAACAATTAATACAAGCCAGGAGACATTGTGCTTGTTTGGAAATTAGAGGAGCGGAATGAGTTTCTTGACTCAAACGCATTGCTTGTTCATACATTACGGATGCGGCTAAAAAAAATTAATAGTAATTTATCAGTTCAAGTAGCTTAACTTATAGTAGTATGTTTATTAAAACGATAACTACCTTTTCTCAAATTTCCTTTGTTCACATGAAAACTATACAAGAAATTGTAATAATTATTCTCCATGAGGTCAACACTTCTTGCCCTGCCTTCAACAATTCTCTCCAAATCCTCATACATGTCCACATACGGGAATAAAACTAGATCAATAAGTTTTTTCCTTTCAAACAAAGTAACTACAAGTTGCCTAAGACAATCAACTCTCCTTGCTGAGTCTGGATTCGAATTCAAACAATGATAAGCCTCCACGTGATGTCCCAAGTTCAGATGTTGTGTGAATACAATCGAGTGCAAAGTTGGTAAATTAGGATCATCTTTATCAGCTATTGCGATTGCTGTTTCCGCAAGTTCAATGATGCAATCGAAAGCGTTATGTTGTTCGAAAAGTTCAATCACTTTCAGGTAGTAATTAATCAAAGCATTGTTTTCTGACGTTGCATTCGACTCTAGAAAAGTCTCAGCCAGAAAAGAGTCTGTTAGGACTCCGTTTGAGGCTAGAAGAAATTGATCGCAAGCTTTTTGGGTTTCACCCATTTCCAAGAGGGCCACTGCGAGAGTGAATTTTCTTGAGGCGCTGTTCCATTCGCACCAAGTGCTGAGAAGACGAACGTATTCCTGGACAAGGAGGAACTGGCAGCTGGATAACAACCATTCGGGGAAGATGAAGTTTCCTGATATTGGCCAGCTATATTGTTTGTTAAGAATTATATATTCTTCTGAATTCGCGTTTTAAAAATAAAATTTGTTTCCTAAAATAAAATGCCTTTTTATCACTAATCTATTTTAAAAAAGGATACACAAGTTGTGCGATGAGAGTAACATGTGAGAGCATTCCGTAATGCCATAAAATTAAAGCAGAAGGTTCTGGTAAAGTGTTTGCCATTAATTTCTGTGCATGCTTAGCTCCTCCACTTTGAATGAACAATTCCAAGAGAGACAAGGATCTCTGTTGTCTTTGTCCTGCACTCACTCTCGAATCTGCTAAGTTCAACAAGGAAAGCCTTTGAATACTCGTCTCACTGCAATGGAAAATCGAGTAATAAAATATTTTTCTTACAAAAAAAGAGGATTAAACAAAAAGTTGAATAACTTACAGTAAAGTTGGTGAAAGTGCGGAAGTAGCATTAGATTCACAGATCCAAATTACAACATAGTAAGCTTGTGTAAGTACAACAGTTCTTGGTGCGAATGAAGATCTGATAGAATGCAGAGACCTAGGATCAAACAATTCCGGCCTCGTCAAAATTATCTGTTGCAGAATCAACAAATTTCTACAAATTGAAAACCGCAGAAGAGTAATTTGCGTAACGCTCTCAGCCATTGTAGAAATTCCTAATTGACTTCCGAACAAATGACTGACGTTAATTAAAGCTCGAGATGCTTCTTGTTGGTTCTCGAGCTCTAGTTTATTAGGCTGGCCCAAATCGTAAGTCAGAGCTTCCAAAAGCATCGCCATGGCCCCTGAGATGTCATTCACGTTCTCCAGTTTGTGGTTTAGTTCGGTTTGGAAATCATAATCCAGAAGCTTCAAGCAGTTACATTAATAAAATGAGTTAAGATTATATTATTAAATTACAATTAATATCAGAGTTATTAACTCTACATTTAAACTAGATAACTCACGGCATCATCTGGTTCCAAAATAAGTCTTGATAGTAAATCCTCAACAATAATATCCGGGCTCCTTAGATGATATAATTCTCTCTCAATAGTAGTTTTCAGTTCCTCTGAAATCTGTTCTTCTAACATAACAAGTGCCGACATAAGTGTAATCAAATCCTGGCAAATATCCTCATCCTGAGAAAGTACAGGAGTAGTTTTAAATCTCGATACATAGCTTCTTTCATTTGATAACATCAAGTGTTCTAAAGCCTCCATTGGTCTCAAAAGCGAAAATGATGATTTTTTCAACAAAGCTACTCCATAAACATTCTGCAACAACAATAGTCCTACTGGTTTCGAACCATTAACGTGATATTGAATCACACAAGAATAAAACTTGGACCAGCATCGATTCGCTATTTCCAGATAATCTTCATCCATCAGTTCATAATCCATAACTTCAGCTTGAATTTCTGCTTCTACAGCCATGCAGACTCGTTCTTTCAAAACCGCAGGGGAAAGAGTCATATCAGCAATTAGGTTTGATCTTCGATAAATACTGAGGGCTCTTGTTATGTCTGTTAAGGAAAACTGACCAGGATGGAAAATAAAATTGATGTAGGCTTGTCTTGGGTCGATTCCAGGATCACTAACGATGTAATCTCTGTCTGGGATTGGGTCTAGAATTGCAGTTTCCCATTCGGAATTTATTTGGGCTCCAGTGAGTGGAAGTTGTGCATGAGTTACAGCGACCGCGTCCATATCAGTTGTTCTCCAAACAGCCCAGAGGCGAGTTGTTGAAAAAGAAAAATCAACCAGGTGTTGATCAGGGGCAAATAGGGTGCAAACCCGAATAAATTTGAAAATTCCAGCGTCCTGAATCGGTTTGAGAATGCTAAATTCACAGCCAGTTCCAAATTTTAAGTAGGTTCCTAAGTAAAATTCATTTTCGGAGCTTACTGCTTTTCTTAAGACGTGACCTTGAACTCCTTGGGAAGCTACTCTGTTGTCGATTGCTACGTCTGCAACTGCAATGCATTGCGCTTTGTTGCAGGACCACATCCGAACATTTCCCTCTCGACAAAGAGCAAATAAGTAGGTATCGTTGCCACAAGTGTGAATGGCAAGTGCCATTGCGACCTGACCCTCGGAACTTCGACCTCGAAAGGCAGTGGCTATTCCACTTAAAAATCGAGGTACCATCGAGTCTTGTTTTAATTCGGTCGTATGCACAAGGCCAGTTACTGTATCGAGTCTCAGTATAAGTATTGTTCCTGAATTGTAAGCTAGAGCGTAAAGTGCTTCGTCCTGTGGAAGAGTTAGCCATGACGCAGCTGCGTGCGGTACAGGAGAATCTGCAAATAATTAATTTTTTAATATTTCTTATAACGATAAAGTTATGAGATTTGAAATAATTTGATTTAAAAATTACTTGTTGTTCCTGCAGTTGGAATCAAGTGGAATGTGTGAGGATCTTTTGCCGTTTGAACGGAGGCTTCACTGAAAATTGACTGGATACTCAAATCTGGATGAGAGCCAAGCAGGGGTTCCTAAAAATTAATTGTAATATGATAAATATTTATGAAAATACTTTCACAGTACAGATTATATCAAATTACTGAAATCTGGAATAATTACTTGTCTATGAATTTTATCAGGATGAGGAAAAGTGAGTTTGTGTACACTGGAAACTGTGACGACCAATATTACAATAGAATTCGCGGTTTCATGAATAGAAATTCCGTCCAGAATTGGTGTATCCGTAAATTTGTATCTCACTCTGCAGTTCGCTAGATTTACATCTAAACTGTGTTCCACCAATTCCAAAATATCGTGCGAAATTCGCCAGTAAATAAACCTGTTTCTTGTAAAATATTTCGAACAGTCTTTGTACGAATAGCCACCTGCTCTTTCTGGTACTTTAATATCCTGTAAAGTACTTTGACTCCCACCTGTTGTAAATTGTTTAAATACATTTACATTAACAATTAATTAAACACCTTAATTATAAGAACTATAATGATGAATACTCTTTAAAAAAATAATTATATTTTTTAATATATTATTTTGACTTAGTTAAAAAACACGCTTGTAGTTAAATACTATAATAAAATATTAATAATAACTGTGATAAAAATTATAAAATTTTCAAGGTTTCAAGGTCGCAAAATTTGAATTTGAGGTTAGACAATCACGTTTTCCAAAACAAGTTTTTCCAGGTCAAAATTAAGTTTTAAAGTATCAATTATACACATTTAAATAAGAATAATAATTCCAAATCCAGGAAGATGTTCTAATGGTGTTTCTTTTAGACGATAAATAGTAAATTTGAGTATATTTTGAAAAGCCGAAAAAGAAGGGGTTATGTTTCACAAACCGGTATTCAAAGTGATTTCCTTCCATTTTTCGGGCAAAGTTTGGTCCGGGACAACTTCCCTGTATCCAAGGGGATACTCCATCGTATTAGTTTACTTTAAATCACTTCACTTAATTAATTTTTCATTGAAACCAGCACAAAAATAGAAAATTATCTGCCAACCGTTGACAAAATTCGGCCCGCCAAGCGAAATTATATCTTAGTTCTACTTAATTCCACCAGGAATGCTGGTGTTCTGTTCTAGCAGACGTCAATTTTAAAGATCCCGCAGTTTTGTGTTTTGTGACTCCAAAAATTGTTAATTATTATAATTGCGCAAATTCTACTTGTTCTATGCGTTTTATATCATTCATATAGTTCAAAAATAAAATTCAATATGAGTTTATTTCAAAAAATGCAATTAATACAACGAATTCTGTCTGATTCGATTAAATATAATACATTTCTAATTCCTAACCTGAACAGTGATGTTGATGTTTAAAACGCATTAATCTACAATTTGATTCTTTGCTTATAAACGTGAATAAATAATTTATAAAAATGAGAAGCAAGAAGCTGACGGCAATATATTTAATATTAAATATATTCTTCTCAATAATAATCGTTCTCCTCAACAAATGGCTTTATGTAAACACTGGATTTCCAAACATCACTCTCTCTATGATACATTTTTTAATAACTTTTATCGGATTATTGCTTTGTGAGAGGATGGACGTTTTTTCTATTAAGGATGTCGCTCTCAAAGAAATGATTCTCATTGCTATGACATTTTGTGGATTTGTTGTTTTCACTAATTTGAGTTTAGCCCATAATACTGTTGGCACTTATCAAATTGCCAAAATGTTGACTACACCCTGTGTTATTTTTATGCAAATAATTTTTTATAAGAAGACTTTTAGTACCGTGGTTAAGCTGACTCTGATACCAATTATACTTGGTGTTATTATCAATTTTTATTATGATATTCAGTTCAATATTCTGGGAACTTTTTACGCTACGTTGGGAGTTCTTGTCACATCTCTTTATCAAGTTGTAAGAGATTTTGAAATATGTTATTGTGTTTTTTAGTGCCTTAAATATATAAAATAAATAAATATCGTTTTTGCATTTCTTTAGCTGGTCAACAGAAAGCAAAAGGAGTTTCAAATGGATCCAATGCAGCTTTTGTATTACCAGGCACCATTATCGGCAATAATGCTTTGGTCTGTTATTCCCATTTTTGAACCATTGGGAAGCACGTTCACTTTTAAATGGACTTTTATTGATATTGTAAGAATCAATATTTTTACCTGTTAGATTTACAAAGAAGTTTCTTTAATATTAATATCCTTATTTTGTAGATAATGGTTCTTTTGTCAGGAATCATTGCATTTTTTGTGAACCTAACATCCTACTGGATAATTGGATATACTTCTCCGTTAACGTATCCTTTTATAAATTAAATTACATATACATATATTGAGCAGGATTTAAAATTACTGCATATTCCTTAATCTTGAAATCAGGTACAACATGGTTGGACATTCCAAATTTTGTCTATTGCTTTTAGGAGGCTCGATTATTTTCCACGAGTCTCTAGCCATAAATCAGTTAATAGGAATTACCTTGACACTCATCGGTATTATTTTATATGCTCACGTTAAGGTCAGAAAAAGAAAAAAATAATCAAACACAAATATCTGTTAAGTAGTTAAACAAAACCTTGAATAATTTTGTTTTATTTTAGATGCAGGACAACAAGAGCTTATTACCACAGTCATCAGTAGAAGAACGAAAGCCTTTATACAAAATGTAAATATTTTATATAATGACTGTATTCACTTATTTGTGAATAAATTATTTTTTTTAGAAACTTCTCAGGTCTACTTAACTTTTCTATAAAGTTATTTTAAATAATTTTAAAGTTTCAAAAAGAAGTTTTGATTTAAATGTAATTTTATAAAGATATTTCTTGAGTAAAATAAATATATTTATTAGTATATTTAAAAAAAAATTAATGTTCACGGATGCAAAAGGTCAAAGACACACCTAGGGCAGGGACTGTTGATTTCAATCGAAGTAGAAGTAGCGTATTTATGGTTCAAACATATCATCGTAGCTTTTTTCCCAGGTGTTTCGGACCTAAAGAATGATGTAAGTGACGTCCTTATATATTAACCAGGCTTTTATATCACCACTTTTGAGAGAAATATTTAATTGCTTTTGAAAGGTTGTGAGACATCTCTTGATTTCCAAGAAAAACAAGCTACTTAAGTCCTTACTTAAAAAACTTAAGGTAAATTTAAGAAAACCAACCAATCACAAACACCGCTTCATATTCCTCATTGTTGCGCACGAGATTTTATTGGTTGATTTTACACTTGCGTCACTTGGCACCTGGACTCAATGCAGCCGCGCAAGTGCCTTTCACATCTGAAATACCGCGATATTTCAAATCTCTCACACATCAATCAACATTAAACTAATTTTTCTGTAAATATATTCAATTTTCAAAATGAAAACATGAGGGTATCGATAAAACCAAAATTTGTGTTAGAAAGCTGGATCTTTATCTAAAAGTAAGGAAAAAATGAGAAAAGATGAGACAAAATCAGTTCTTTCTAAAACGCCATCCGACCTTTATTATATGTCATTTGTAAATTTTATTACAATTTTCAATTCATTTAAATTCCAGATTTTTATTATTGTAAAAAAAACATTACTATCAACATATTGTATTTCTCTAGAATCGTTTAAACTTTTAACTTTCTACGTCCAAAACGTCAATATTATCGACGTAATATTATACACATTTTTTTTTACATATAGATGATCTCTAAGGTGATCCGGATCTAGAACGAGACCTGCTTTTTGCTGAACCAGATCTTGATCGAGATCCACCTTTGGGTGAACCAGATTTCGACCGAGATCCACTTTTTCTCGATCCAGACCTTGAACGAGATCCACTTTTCCTTGATCCTGATCTTGAACGAGATCTTGATTTTCTTGATCCTGATGGAGAACGAGATCCACTTTTCCTGGATCCTGACCTTGAACGCGATCCGCTTTTGGATTTAGATCGTGATCTAGATTTGCTGTGTCTTGATCCAGACCTGGAACGAGAACCTGATACAGATCGCGATCGAGATCGAGAACCAGACTTTCTTGATCCTGAACGAGATCTCGATTTGCTATTTCGGGATCCAGATCTAGAACGAGATCCACTTTTTTGAGATCCTGATCTGGAACGAGATCTAGACTTTCTTGATCCACTATTTGATCGTGATCTTGACCCGGAAGACGACCTTGATCTTGATCTAGAACTCTTTCTGGATCCAGACTTCGATCTTGAACGCGAACGACTCTTTCTCGATCCAGATCCCGACCTTGATCTGGATCTTGATCGCGATCTGGAACGCGATCTGGAACGAGATCCTTCCGAGTCGGAGAGGATCCTTCTCTTTCCACTTGGACCTGCTTTATCACTATCATCCCTAAAAATATAAAAATTTAAATAGTATTAAATTATTTGAATTATAAAATTAAAACTTTCCCTTCAAACTAGGTTAGTTATTTCTTTATGGTTTACTTACCCTCCAGAGATTTTACGATGCTCAGTTTCACTTTCTGATTCGCTCGTGGAAATAGTCTCCTTAGAAATAATTCTTCCTTTTTTAGGAGTTTCCTGAACAAACTTCTTTGATTTTTTAGAGCTACTCGGCTTCTTTGATCTTTTGGCTCTTGGTCTATCGCTCTCCGAATCTAAATATAAAATCAAAAGTTAAATAAAAAACGTACAATAATTATCTACATAAATCTCAAATAAAAGTACATATGTACTACATAATAAACTAATAAATAAAGCAATTAAAATTACCTGCGCCACTTTCTCCACTTCCCATTGGTCTTCTCTTCCTTCCTTTTCCTTTTTGTTTTCTATCACCACTTGTTTTTCTTCTCCGTTTTTTCTCACGAGGAGCTTCTTCTCTTCTTTCTTCTCCACCAGAACCACCGCTGTCACTGACATACTGCTCGCTTCTGCCTCTCTTTCCTTTGCTTTTCTTTTCTTGGGGCATATCATTAAAGAACAAAGCATTTTTCGTTTTTTCGACATACTCTTGACGTTTTTGGAGCATCTCTTCTTCTTTTTGCCGACGCATTTCTTCCATTTTTTGTTGTTCTTCCGTTTGACGAAGCTTGAAAGCTTGCCTATAAAAATAGAAATAAAATAAATAATTTGTAGGCAATAGATGATATCTTGACTTAAACTTTTCAATCCCTTACCTTTCCTCTTCGTGCTTCTTTCGAAGTAATTTTTCCTCTTCGTCCAACCTTCGAGCTCTCGCGACATGATATTGAGCCTGAGAAAGTAAGTCTTGACACCTTTTTGATTCAGTTTCTGACAACTGTTCCATTCGGTCTCCATGCGTACCCAAATATTGGAAATATTTGTTCGAAAGCCCAAGTTCATGTACTGCCTGCAATACAGTAGTGAGTGTTGACTTTTCGTCCTTCAAAATTGAAGTAGCGAGCTTTTGAAGGACTAAGGCAATGTTGTAGAGTAATACAGTGTCTTGAGGAGCTACTTTTCGGGCCTGCAATTAATAACAGAAAATTAATTTCGAGAAAATAAAAAATATTTAGACTTTTCTTGAAAAGATAAATTACCTTCAAAAGAGTCATTTTTGCCTCCTGCAGTTTTCCTGCCTTAAAATAAGCGCGTGCAAGATATTGCAAAACTTCCACGTGGTGATATTTGTAGAACTTTCTCAAACAATTTTCGTACTAAAAATAAAAGATTTTTTCAATTATTAGTATAATTTTTCAATTACAAAATAAGAGAAATAGTTACTTCTATTAAATTAAGAAAAAGAAATATATATAATGTTTATTTATTTTAAGAATCTTACCATCTGAATCGCGCTGACGTATTGTTTTTGCTCGACGTAAATGTGGGCAATATTAAGCCAAACGTCACAAAAATCTGCTGTCGCTTCTCTAACCTGAGCGAAAATATCTCTTGCTTCATTCACGCAACCTTTATGGGCGAGAACTGCACCAATTCCATTCGATGCCCAAATGTTTTTCGGATCGTTTCTCAGAACCTAGAAAGGAAATTTTAAAAATTAGGATATAAAATTAAGTTTTATAAAAACAAATTATAAATGTGAATTACCTGTTTGTACATTGCTAAAGCTCGTTCCTGATGTCTCTTTTCTCTGTCTTTATCTTTCCCACTTTGATGCAAAGTTTGCAACCAAATATTGCCCAGAGCAATTAAAGAATAAGCATCAGCGAGTGTACTGGGACTTTTCAGGATTCTCTCAAACTTCTTTTGTCCAGGGCCCCATTCCATTTTAGCCAAATGGAGATTTCCAAGTAGAGACCAAGCATCTGGATGTTCGTTGTTGATCCTAAGCGCGTCTTTGAACCAATCAGAAGCTTCATAAATTTGTCCTTTGTCTCGAGCCATGCATCCTAATCGCAAATAACAATCCACGTAATTCGGATGCTCTTTTAAAATATCCTTGTATAATTTCTCAGCCTTATCAAAAATGCATAATGCTTCGTTTAATCTTGCTAAATTAAACGTAGTGGTTACAGATATTGAATTATAATATCCAGGATCGTGCTCAGCTTCCTGGTTGGCACGACTTAAGGATTCTTCCAAGTTCTTCCTTGCTTCTTCCAAGTTCCCAAGACTGTACAAAATTATAAAATCAAATATAAAAGGTAAATTCAAGCACTAGCATAAGACTACCTCTTTAAACAATTTTATGGGTTTTTAAATTTATATACATAGATAAAAATATTAAATAGTGATTAAATTAAAAACTTACCGATAATGTAAGGATCCAACGTTGTTTAGAATTTCAGGTGGGATATCGACTTTAACTTTCTCATTCAGAATTTTGGTAGCTATTCCGTAAGCATTTAAAGAACCGGTCAAATCTGATTGTTCCAGGATTTGTGCCAATTCTATCCAGGCTTCTACATCGTCAGGAAGTTGCTCAGTCACTTTTTTGAGATGATTTTTTGCGATATCCCTTTTCGATTGAGAACTAGAGTTTGCATACAGAGACCCGAGGATCTTCATTGTTTCATAGTTTCCCGGCTGAGCTTTAAGAACTTTTTCGAAACACTGGGCCGCCTGGAATTTAAAATCACAAATTTAGTATAGATTAAACAGTCATAAATTTAAATACTATGGATAAAAACCCTTACGTTTTCAGAATCTCCTCGATAAACATACATCTGTCCTAAACCAAAATGCGGAAGTACAAAGGCAACCGGAGCAAATTGTGTTGCCTGGTAATAATACTGAAAGGCTTGATCGTAGTCGCCCTAAAATTAGAAAGAATATTATCAAATAGTAAAATCAAATGTCAAAATTTTCTAAAAATCCCAAAAACTCAAAAAATATAACATACTTGTACGTGGAAAGCTCTTGCAAGTTGGTAACAACTTTCAGCTCGCATTGCCTCATTTTCTGTATTATGGAAAGCATGCAAAGCAAGATGCTGAACTTTGCTGTAGTCTTTCTTGAAGAAAAAATGATTTGCCAAGTGGTTAAGAACCATTGGGTTTGTGGAGTCTATGGTGTAGGCTTTGGAAAGCATTTGAACACCAGATTTGATGCTATCTGGAAGCTGTTGATTTAACTTCAAAATAGATAGTCCAACGAGAGATCCAACACATTGACTATCTAATTCAAGTGCTCTTTCAAAGGCGAGACGAGCTTTTTCAGGGTTGTTCATTTTCATGAAACAGTGTCCCATCCCTAGTCTCACAGCGGCTGGACACCTGGGATTTGTTCTCAAGGCTTTTTTGTAAAATGCTAAAGAACCTCGATAATCTTTTTTGTTAAATGCAATGCAGGCTTTTCCAAGAAGCGAAGGAATATTGTTGGGTGATTGATTCAGTACGAAATTGAACTGAGCGTCTGCTTGTTCCATTTTATCGCCTTCGAGGAGACAAAAATAGGCTCGACCAAGCAAGTGATTCTGTAAAGAGAAATTATTAAATTTTCATTATTTCCTGACTCAAAAATTTACCCAACCTCAAACTATGATAAATAGAACCAAATTCAAATCTTTCCTTTTATTTTTATTTACCTGATCGTACATGATGATTTTATCGGCTGTGGTATAGAGCAAAGTAGCTTTGGTGAATAGATCACGTTTTTTGTCCTTATTCTTTTCTCGATTGGCTTCCTGGACATAATAGGCAGCCAACATATCGAGAGCTCGCATCTGATCTTTTTCAAAATCTCGGTAGCTTGTGTTTGCATCGAGTCGAGAAGACTCAAGGATCTTGATGAAGTCATCGATTTTACCTTGTTTATAATATTCAAGCTAAAAGAAGAATATTTTTCATTTTCCAACAACCTCGAAATTGAAAATATTTGTGGGAATTTTGCGAATAAGACTTACAGCCAAAGTGACCCAGATATGAAGATTTGCACTTTCCTGGCGTAAGATTCCCAGAACCTCATCACCATCAGGAAGCTGATCAGGATATAATTCGATCACCTGATTTAAACAGAAAAAATCACATAAATTTATAAGATATAAGATTAGTTTACAGTCAACTTGTAGATAATTTTCAATAATAAGTTGAAAAATTACCTCGTCTGTATCTCGGAGGGGAATCTCGATGGACGCCATTGCGTATGGCAATTGAAACCACTTCTTCTAAAACAAAATTTTAAATAAATTTAAAACATGTAACAAATCACAATTTTATAAAAGATTAGCCAGTTAGCAAAGTTTTAGATAAAGAATTAGAATAAATAAAATTTGAATATGCACAATAAGGAAAAAAATCTATTCTGTCACCAAATTATCTCTGTTATTATTACTATTAAAGAAACAGCTGACTTTTTAGTAAAGTAGCCAGTGCATGGGTAAACTATATTAGTGTTTATTTACCTGGTATACTGAAGTATTATCTTATAAACAATTACATTCTCAAAGCATGCAAATCGTTTGCCATATCGTTTCTGCAATGACACTTTTTTATTTTACTTGAACCTAATAACGTGAGGTTACATATATGCATAATTGCAATAATTTTGATAAGCGTCACCGAGATAATTAGTATTATTTTTATTTTCTGTTGCTAAAAATGTGTTTTTGAAATTATTTTCCCTGTTGTATAAAAATCGTCATTTATTCTAACATTGGAGAAAGATGCAATTAACAAATTTTCTTTTACAGCTTTTACAGGAGTGAACGGAATGAACCTAGTGAACCACAGCCCATATACACTATTAAAGATTATTTTACTATTGTTACTTTCACAAAAACTGGAATTAAAAATGTATACCAGAATTCAAATCTGAAAAACTTACCTTTTTTTATTTGACGCCCTGATTTATGAAATTAACCGGTAAACACGACACAAACCACAAAAATAACCTATAACCTAAAACTTCTCAATACTTCACTGTTTAATGAAAATGCTGAAAATGTGACGCGAGTCGCGACGCTCACAAAAAAATTATGCTGCATTTGTGCTGCCAGTGCTACCAACTGCTAAATTGTGCTAGAATGGCCATCTTGATCATGAGAAAGATGGATGCTGCTATTGGTCAAAATTTGGCGCGCTTTTCAATTAAGTTCATAACATTTATGTATTTTATATACATTCTGTTACATACCATATATCGCATTTCAAAACGCATGTTTATAAACCTAACTAAAAAGAAGTGCTTTCATGAATTTTATTTTAGTTACAAAAAAGTGACAATTACGGCTATTTTCATTTGGAGGGCAAGCCAGAACTTGGCAGAACCGTAGGCAGAACAGGTAGAACCCTTCATCACAAACTCCAATCATGAATTCGTGATGATCACGTTGCTTCGTTGTTTCGATCAAACAAGCGGTAAGCAGCAAAGTTTGGTGTTTGGTTTTTCGCACGCTTCTTCTGTCATTGCGAATTTTTTTTATTAATCAATCATGAAAATCGAGGAAGTGAAAAGTACAGCAAAAACGCAAAGAATTTCTTCTCACACGCACATTAAAGGTTTGGGACTTGACGAAAATGGAGGAGCAGTTCAAATGGCAGCAGGACTCGTTGGTCAGCAAATGGCCAGAGAGGTTAGGATTCATTTTTCGAATTTATTATTTAAATCATTTAAATGATCCAAATAATACATAACAACTAATTTATTTTCTTTTGGCTAATTGGTATTATTAAACGCAAACTACGAAGTCAATTCAATTATAATTTCTTGAATTTAAAACATTTTCAATTTCATGGGGCAATATAACCTCTCTTTATACCACCAGTTATTTTATAAGTTAATATTTTTACAATAAAATTAACGAAGTGTCTAAATGTCCGGCTAGACGGATGAATTAATCCCTAAGTATATCGTATTTTAAATAAAAATTTATCCAGCTAAAGCACAATTTCAATGGCCCGACGAATTTATTTAACAAAATTTTCCCGACTATTGACATAAATAATAATTTTGCCCGTATTCTGTTAATAAAGTGAAAAGTGATTTGTTCATCTATTTATTTTTATGGTAGTTCTAATTGTCAGAATTCAAATAAAAGTAAAAGTTTATTCAGTAAAAAAATAACTATTGGATACAAGGTTTTCGGTCTTACAATGTTACTCCTTAGTTTTTCAACTTTTCTCCATTAAAAATTTTAATTTTCAGGCTGCCGGAATTGTCGTGGACATGATAAGATCTAAAAAAATGGCTGGTCGAGCAGTGCTCTTAGCAGGTCCTCCAGGTACAGGCAAAACCGCTATTGCCCTAGCAATAGCACAAGAATTAGGAAACAAAGTTCCCTTTTGCCCGATGGTAGGCTCAGAAGTTTATTCTTCCGAAATAAAGAAAACTGAGGTTCTTATGGAAAATTTCCGACGAGCAATCGGTCTCAGAATTAAAGAAACCAAGGAAGTTTACGAGGGCGAGGTCACCGAGCTAACTCCTATAGAAACTGAGAATCCAATGGGTGGATATGGAAAAACTGTTTCCCATGTTATAGTGGGACTCAAAACAGCAAAAGGAACAAAACAATTAAAATTAGACCCTTCTATTTACGAATCTCTTCAAAAAGAAAAAGTTGAAACCGGAGATGTAATTTACATCGAGGCAAATAGCGGAGCTGTCAAAAGACAAGGAAGAAGCGATAACTTCGCTACGGAATTCGATCTGGAAGCTGAAGAATACGTTCCCTTACCAAAGGGCGATGTTCACAAGAAAAAGGAAGTTATTCAAGATGTTACTCTTCACGATTTGGATGCTGCGAATGCCAGACCTCAAGGAGGCCAGGATATTATGTCTATGATGGGCCAGTTAATGAAGCCAAAGAAAACTGAAATTACAGGTTTATACATTTTTTAGAAAGTACATGAACAAAATTATACTTACCTCATAAGAATTTCTAATTCTCAATATTTTTTTTTAGATAAGCTTAGGAAGGAAATAAACAAAGTGGTCAACAAATACATAGATCAAGGAATTGCAGAGTTAGTGCCTGGAGTTTTATTCATAGACGAGGTTCACATGCTGGACATTGAGACCTTCACTTACCTCCATCGTGCCCTCGAAAGTGCGATTGCTCCAATCGTAATTTTCGCTACAAATCGAGGAAAATGTATAATCAGAGGAACAGAAGACATCGCTTCCCCTCACGGAATTCCTCTCGATTTACTCGACCGACTTTTAATAATTAAGACTCTTCCTTACGCAAGGAATGAAATGGAGCAAATTATCAAACTCAGAGCTGCGACAGAAGGCTTACAGATCGAGGACGAAGCTCTCTCAACTCTTGGGGAACTTGGCACGAAGACGACTCTAAGATATGTAGTGCAACTTCTCACCCCAGCTGCTTTAACAGCCAAAGTTAACGGAAGGACGAATATTAAAAAAGAAGATATCGATGAAGTCGGATCTCTCTTCCTTGATGCAAAATCTTCCGCGAAAATTCTTACCCAGCAGGCTTCTAAGTTTATGAAATAGGTTTAAAACTTTAACATTAGTTTTAAAACTAACTGACTAGTTTAAAGACTTTTAAATCCATGGTATTTTTTAATAGTTGAACAAATGACATTATTTTTTTTTAAATAATAATTTTTATTTCATTTAATGAATTCATTCCAGTTAGAAGTGTTAATTCAGAATCTTTACTTTATCTAAAGTAATGTTAAACATGCCTCAAATAAATTTCTATGGATTTCAGTTTGTGTAACGGATTGTCTAGTTTCTTAAATAATACCCATTTTATTTCCACACTGGCATATATAGATGAGTACTAAAGGGTTCTTTCTTAAGAGAGTGTTGACAAATAGCAAAAAAAAAAAAAAGAATTAGTTTGTCAGGGTTAAGAGAGTTCAAATTGTAATCTACAAGTTGTGACATCAGAGGGTGATAACTCCGCACGTGAATATAAAATCTCACTTCACATTGCCACTACTTAGAATCGTGCTGCCTAGGAAAGATACTATGCGTGGAGTTTAATTTTTGTTTCAAGTTTTGGTAGTTTTGAATTGTAAATTGTTAAAAGTGGTAAAGCAACGATGCAGTGTTGTCTAAAGTTTTCGAGGTACGCGAGTCTTTTACGAGCGCAGGAAGGTGTCAAAAAACACGTGCGAGGGATCAAATTAAATCATGTGCAGGCTACTAAATTTGAGAAACTGTTTCCCGAGCGGGACGAATTTGAAGCGAGGCACATCGGACCCAGGACTCACGATCAAAAGGCAATGTTGAAAAAACTCGATTTTAAGGTGATTTGAAAATATAAAATTGGCAAAAATGAATGATTTAAATTAGAAAATAAGTTTTACATTATTTTTTAATATTTTTTTCAGTACTTTTCAAATTTGTATTTTATAAGAAATTAACTTTAATCAACTAGAAGAATCAATTTTGAAAGAAGAAGTTGAAAAATTGTAAATTATAAAAATGTGCAGAATTAATTTAAACAAAAAAATGTTTAGAATTTTAATATTATATAATTTGGAATTTTTTGTAGTCACTCGAGGAATTGACTGCTACAGCTGTGCCGATTAATATTCGTTGCAAAACCGCTTTAGATATTGAAAAACCTGTCAGTAAGTAGCGGATTTTTATTTTAGTTTCCTTTTTATAGTTGGATCGAATGATAAGCGATTAAATATAATACAAATGTGTTTTTAGTTTCAAACGTGACCGTTCACGAGACATTTAGTAATAATTTGACCTTTTTTAGTATCTATAAGAGATCAAACCAAAATATCTTTATCTATTTCTATATTGAAATATGTATATGAGAAACGCCAGTTATTACAGTCAAATTCTTTATTCCCAATTTTTTATCTGTTTAATTTTCTACTTGAAATAGAATTTTTTTTTGAACATTATTCAGCAAAATAAATGGAGTGTATCTGATATTTGCCCCCTGTAAACAAACGATTTCTTTATCAGTTTAGGTCATGGGTTAAAGGTCATGCTCGTGTTTCGAGATTCAAATTCACGTGATTTCCTCTGCTGGCATTCTTGACCATTTTTTTATATATATTTAATTTTAATTATTAATTTAATTTAGATTTTCAAATCTAATGAGATTCTTTTAATTACACTTTTAGCCGAATACGAATTGTTAAAAAGAATTACAGAAATTTCGAACAAAAATGAAGTCTGGAAAACTTATATCGGAATGGGATATTATAATTGCTGTATTCCACACTCAATTTTGAGAAATATATTTGAAAATCCTGGATGGTATGTGAAATCTAAGATTAAAGAAGATTTTGTAAAAAAAAGTTGATGGTTGAAAAATAATGTAATTAATTTCAAATTTTTAATTAGGACAACACAGTATACTCCATATCAGCCAGAAATAGCTCAAGGCAGATTAGAAGGTTTATTAAACTACCAAACGATGATTTGTGATCTGACAGGAATGGAAATTGCGAATGCTTCGCTTTTAGATGAAGGAACTGCAGCTGCAGAAGCTTTAGCTCTTGCTTATAGACACAATAAACGAAAGAAATTGTTTGTATCCGATAAGGTCCATCCGCAAACAATTAGTGTTATTGCTACTCGAGCAACTTCTTTAGGATTAACTCTAGAAATTGGAGATGTCTTCAATGTTAATACAAGTGCAAAAGATATTGCAGGAATTCTTTTACAATATCCAGATACAAGGGGATCCATCCACGATTTCACAAATATTATAAATAAAGCTCACGAGGATGGTGTAAGTTAATTTTAAAAACTTAGTAATTTATAAGGACAGTATAAAAATATTCAAGTTAAAACCTGATGAAAAGTAAATGCTAACAGACAGAATTATTTTTAAAATTGACTACAAATTTTTTTAGACATTAGTTTGCGCAGCAGCTGATTTATTGTCACTAGCGATTCTTCAACCACCTCGAGAATACGATATAGATATTTGCGTAGGAACCAGTCAAAGATTTGGAATTCCTTTAGGCTATGGAGGACCTCATGCAGGATTTTTTGCCTGTCGTCAAAAATTGGTTAGATTAATGCCAGGAAGAGTGGTTGGAGTGACAAGAGATACATCTGGAAAAGATGCTTATCGTCTAGCCCTTCAAACTAGAGAACAACACATTAGAAGAGATAAAGCCACGAGCAATATTTGTACAGCTCAAGCTTTATTGGCAAATATGTCAGCAATGTATGCTGTTTACCATGGTCCCCAGGGAATAAAAAATATTGCGACCAGAGTTCATTATTTGACAATTGCTCTTGCGCAAGGTCTTAAGGAAGCTGGAAATACCGTTGAAAATGAATATTTCTTTGATACGATTACAGTATTACCTAAGTGTTCACAAGAGAGTGTCAAACAAAAAGCACTTCAAGCCAAAATCAATTTAAGGTATGTATTTCTTTATATTAAACTGAGATTAGAATCACTTACTTAACGAATTGAATATTTCAGATACAATGAAGATGGATCAATTGGTTTATCTCTCGATGAAACAACAACGGTCGAGGACGTTAATGAGCTTTTTAAACTTTTTGAAGTTAACAGCACAGTTCAAGAAATTGCCGAAAGTGAAGTAATTTCCGAAAAGGACTTGAACAAATCTCCCTTTAAACGAACTAGCAATTACCTAACACATCCAGTTTTTAATTCCCACCACTCTGAGACGAGAATTGTACGATACATGAAATCTTTGGAGAACAAGGATGTCTCTCTCGTCCACAGTATGATTCCTCTCGTAAGAAAACTGTACTAAAAAGATTACAAATCATCTCCCATTTTTAAATTATATGTTAATTTTCCTAATTTTTAGGGATCTTGTACAATGAAACTCAACTCAACAACAGAAATGATGCCTTGCAGTCTTCCAGGATTCAAAGATATTCATCCCTTTGCTCCAGCGGAACAATCAAAAGGCTACCAACAATTATTTGCCGAATTAGAAAAGGATTTATGTGCCATAACTGGCTACGACAGTATTAGCTTCCAACCAAATAGTGGAGCCCAGGGTGAATATGCTGGACTTCGAGCAATTCAATGCTTCCATGAATCCCAGGGAAATCAAAATCGACAGGTTTGTTTGATACCAGTCTCCGCACATGGAACGAATCCAGCTTCGGCTCAGATGGCAGGAATGCAGGTGGAGCCAATTTATGTTCTCAAGGACGGATCGGTTGATATCGAGCACTTGAAAGAGATGATAGATAAATTTAAGGACAATTTATCTTGCCTGATGATCACCTATCCCTCGACGAATGGAGTATTTGAAGAAACTATTGGAGATGTTTGTGATATGGTTCACAAAGCTGGAGGTCAGGTGTATCTCGATGGGGCCAATATGAATGCCCAGGTTGGTCTTTGCAGACCTGGAGATTATGGAAGTGACGTTTCTCATCTCAATCTTCATAAGACCTTCTGCATTCCTCATGGAGGAGGTGGACCTGGAATGGGACCAATTGGAGTGTAAGTTTTTAATTCTGAAACATAAACTAAAATCAGACTTGTGATTGATTAATAGAATATTTCTAAGCATCTATTTACTTCAATTTATGAAGAAATTCTTACCTAATCACGATTGCATTCACCTATTATTGTTTTCAGGAAAAAACATCTTGCACCATTCCTACCAGGCCATCCAGTGATTGAAATACAGACCGGAAAAACAAAGATTACACAAGGTTTGGGCGCGGTATCAGCTGCCCCCTACGGATCTTCTGCAATTTTGCCAATTTCATGGGCTTATATAAAAATGATGGGACCTAAGGGTCTTCGAAAGGCGACGCAAGTAGCGATTTTAAATGCGAATTACATGAGCAAAAGATTGGAGCATCATTACAAGACTCTCTATAAAGGAAGAAGTGGTTTGGTAGCTCACGAATTCATTTTGGATATTAGGGACTTAAAAAAGACTGCGAATATCGAAGCTGTAGATATTGCGAAAAGATTGATGGATTATGGATTCCACGCTCCAACGATGAGTTGGCCTGTTGCTGGAACTTTGATGATTGAGCCTACTGAATCGGAAGATAAGGGAGAGTTGGATAGATTTTGCGATGCACTCATTTGTGAGTTTACTTTTTTTAGGAATTTGGTTTGTATTTCGTTGTTTCTGGGTTTAATTGAAATTAATGAAAATTTTTTTCAGCTATAAGGAAAGAAATTGAAAATATTGAGAACGGCAAGTCTGATCCTAGTATTAATCCCCTGAAAATGGCTCCTCACACTCAAGAGGAAGTTATTAATTCCAGATGGAATCGACCTTATTCTCGAGAGGTTGCCGCTTTTCCTGCTGTAAGTATAAAAGTTAACGTCTTCACGTTTTTGCGACTTATATCAGTCCTGCTCCTCCAAAATGTGTAAAACTTTTTCTTCCGTTTCAGCCCTTCGTGAAAGGTAGTACGAAAATCTGGCCCAGTGTAGGAAGAATAGATGATATTTATGGCGACAAAAACCTATTTTGCACATGTCCGCCGGTTCTTCCGGACTAGCAATATTATTATAATGTAATTAGAATTTAGTACTTAAGTATTTATTTTTACTGATAAAGTGAAAACTAATCGACCAACACCAGAATAATTGAATGGAAAAAATCGCTCTTTAACTAGTAAAAGATATATTTTTTACGACATTTTGCTTTCGCATTATTGACGTATTCACAAATTTATATTTAACATGAACATACACAGAATTAGAGTCATAATGAAAAACTGTACAACAATGGCAAATAAAATTTTACTCTTATGATTCTATGTGTCTTATATATATATATACTGATTACTGATTTATAATTAAAGTTATAGAAAATATTTGTACATTTTGATACGTGTGTTAGAGACCAGGCATAATGTAAGCTACGTTATCCAGCATTTCAGAAAGTACCTCTGGTTGCGCTCCGTCAGCACCAGGTACTTGCTGGGTTAGACAAATTAAAGGACCAAGAGCACAGAGCAAAGAATCCAATAAAACTGAAAGGCTGCCGGAAACCGCGATCTGACCTTCGTGTTCCTTTAATCGTTCACCAATTATCGTTAAACTCTCACCGAGAAGTTTCAAGTGAGCAGCAACATCCACTGGCTCCGTTCCCACAACTTTATACATTCCAGTTCCAATTACTGGTTCATTTATCAAATCTTTGCCACCTCGATTCGGAGAGATCGACATGTTTCCCATCACTGAAGGAACTCCAAGTTGAATCATCTTCTTCGAGGAAGAAGGCTTTGTTTCCTTGCCGGCATCTGTAAGAAAGGGGTTTAGTATCACATCATTTTTAGAGACAGGTTCTTTTGCAGAGAATATTTGTGTAAGAAATTTGAATTTCAAAAGAAATATCTGGTTCTTTAGAATTTTGAATACCTGTTATACAGAAACAAAATATTTTCTATCTTCTTAGTGGGGCTCGGAGCAACTAAAAGCTTTCAGAAAGTCATGAATAAATTTAAAAATATGCAGAATGAAACAAATAGAAATAACAATCGAAAATTAGCAAAATCCGAGCCCCGTATAGGTCTACATTAATAGTGAACTCAATACTTTTATTAATGAATTTCTTGCGTGACGCTGGTGGTGGCATTTTCCACGTGGCTTCATCCTTACTTGTAGGCGTAGAGTTTGGTTTAGCAGCTAATCGCTTCGCACGTCTGCGCCAATTGTACTTTTCCAGATTCGGAACAGTTGCCCATAATTCTCCAAGCCGTTTTGAAATTGCAGCAAAGTCTGTCGAAGTAATTTTTTTAAAATAAAAAATTTTTTCTTTTTACAACTACTAAAAATATATTATGTATTGAAGGCTTACCCATATAGGGAGATTGTTCTAATAATTCCTGTCTAATTTCCTTTGCCCAAAGCATATAAGCAGTGAATCTAGTTTTCTGAAAAAGAATACAAACATTAAAAAAGTAGATTAATAAAAATTAAAAGATTTTAATAATTGATACAAAGTGAAAAAATTATGAAATACTTACACCCTTGTCTTTTCTCTGCGCTTTCATTCTTCCGATAATTTTGCCATCCTTAATAATAAGCTTCTTTTTGCACTTTTCAAGCATGTACAAACTATTAGCCTGAGAGGGAGTTTCTTGGCCTGGAGGTTCCAATCTCTTGAAGCCGGTTTCTCTGTCGTCAATCATAAGAGGATCCACATCGTCGTCAGTAGCAGATTCCATGCTGTATCGCTCTTCTTCATTCATCCCAACGCCATCTTCTGAGTCAGAGCCCGAAGAATGACCTTCATTATCCGAGAGAGATTCACCCTTGACTCTCGGAGATCCATGCGAATTTTTCCTGGGTCGGGCTGCATTTCCTTGCAGACCGGGATTTTGTTCTGATATTTGCTGCTGTTGTTCAAATCTATCCAGTAGTTGTTGAGCTTGAAGTTGTTGAGCTTTCTGTCTTTTATACTTGTCCAGATCATCAGGAGACTCAAAGTCCATAAGCTTCGAGGACTTTTTTCGAACTCGACCGCTGCGCGATATCCCAGTAACTTCTAAATCTGCAAGATAAAGCAGACTGCACCTTGCCAAGAAAAAGAGGATGTATAAACCACATCGCACTATTTTCTAACTACGAGTTTTCAAATGCCAACTGTAATAAAAGCTCTAACTACTAATACTACATGTTTGTCATTATTTCCCTGTAATATTTTGTCGAAAATGTAATTTAACTGTATTCTCCATTTTACTCAACGCAAATTACAGATAAATATTTTTTCGCTCTGTAGCGCTAATCTTTTTTCAAATATAAGACTGCATACAGAGCGAAAAAATATTTAATTTCGATACTTTTTGCATAAAACAAAGAATTCAAAATCTCACTTAAAAATTCAATATTTTCATTTTATTTGAATTGGATATTTTCTGGCTCCGTGTGCATAATTCTAGTTAAAAATTGATTAATTGTACACAGGGAAAAAATTCAAATTTTCATATTTGTTAAGTAAAATGAAGAAATCGAATTTCTAGATTAGAACTTGGTTCCAAAATACTCAATAGAAATATATGGATTTTTTCAATTTTAACCAAAAGTTTTTCTACGAAAAGAAATTTAGCAATTACCAGGACCAAAAAATGTAGGAGCATACGGCACTATTTCAAAATAAAGAGATTGATTAAAAAGGGCTTAAATTTGTATTTGAATCAGAGATTCGAGAAAAATGCAACAACAAAGACGCCATTGTTTAATAAGCGATTTGCCACTAGCGAAGCCAGCGCTAGTCACTAAATTCAGAAACGGACAAATGTGGCTCGACAATCCATCCAATTCTACAAAATAAAGACTCATTCCATACTAATAATGCATACATTACGAAAAAAGGGTCTTTGAGTCGCCTGAACTACCAAATGCAGTGATAAAATAATGAAAAACATCTCTCACCGTCGGGTTTTTGACGTTTCGGTGACACGAATGAGTCCATGTCCATTGCGCCACTCAGCTGTTGCTGATCTTTCTTGCGCCGAGGTGTCTTCTCCGATTTCGCGGGCATATGAATTTCGGTTTCCATTATTTAATATTCCGTAGCTTTCTTCACTTTTGAGTAAACTTACTTACTTAGAAAAACATTAATAAAGCAACTAACAATGTTAATACGACTTCATTTATTTAAGGGACGATTTTAAAAACAACTGATGCTATAAAGAAAACTAGAAATTACCAGAATGCATTGCGCATGAACGCAGCCGACATATTTAGGCGGGAAATTCGAGTCCCACTATCAGACAAGCTAAACGTATATTTTATCGATCTGTAATATATTTTATTCGGCCTTTTTTTTAATTAATAATTTCGCAAATTTATGGTTAAAATAGACATTGAAGATTTATTACAAGAAACAAAAGAGAATGTTTATTTTATACCAAGTCGCGTTATAAAATTAAAACTGATAAGAACTATCGACTTAAAACAAAAAAAAAAAAAGAACAGTTTCAAGTACATAAAATCTTTGTACACAGATTACTTCTCTACTTTATAGAGATTTTTTTTTCATTACATAATTGGAATACTCAGTTAGTAGTTTGTGGAACAAAATACAGTTCTTTTCAGTCGGGAATTTTGTCTTATGGGGATTTCAATATTTTTATCCTTTTTCTTTTTTCAGTCGCAGAACTACAAATTAGATCCTGCTCCTGAATTTGCTTTGCCTCTTCGGTCTTTCCATTCGAATCAACTGACGATTCTTCTTCTTCTTTGATCTTGCGAAACCTTGGTTTAGGTTTGTCTTCAAAAGCACGAAAGTTCGAGAGTCTTTTAGATTTCGCAAGTATTCTTCCCTTGCTTGAAACTCTTGTAATTGTATCACCATCCTCATCACTATCATCTAAAAAATATAATTGTAGTTTAATAAATATTCAACGAACAAATAATTTATTTGGAACTAGTATATCTTATCAAAAGATTTTTTACCTTTTTCTTTTTCTTTTTCTTTTTCTCCTTTCTTTGATAATAAATCTTTCGCAATTTTTTCATTTATACGCTTTGCACGTCTACGATAATTATACTTTTCAATATTCGGAAGCTGCCTCCACATTTCACCCAGATGCCTTGAAATTTCGCTAAAGGCTGTAAAAAAAAAATTAAAGAAATTAAATTAATTAGAATTATTGTAGTTTTATAAGTAAAAAAACCCTTAGAGTGTTGAAAACTTACTCATAAGCGGACACTGCTGTCGCAAAGAAACACCAACTTCCTTTGCCCATATAATATAGCCTGTGCTTCTAAGCAACTATAATAACAGATTATTGGATTAAGTTTAGAAACAAAAATGAAAAAGCAGTCAATTAAATTATTAATACTCTTACAGGTTTTCTTCTCCTGGTTTGCTCTTCTTGAGAATCTTCTTGTATTCTCGATATTTCCAATTGTTTTGGAGGTTCAAAATTGGCTGGATACAAAGTGAAGGTCTGATACTGCCGTCTCTAGAAAGGAAATTCGAGAATGCCATAAATTTTTTAAATAATTGAAAGTATCAAGTATTTTAAATAACTACATTAAGAAAATAAAACTTACAATTGGTCGAGTTGACTTTTTCTTCACTCCACTAGTATCAGGAAAATCTTTAAATTCTTTTGGCTCTATAAATTTATTGTATTAAATTGAATATTAAATGACGATTGAACATTGTAATATTGGAATGAAAGATTCTTTCTTACTTCTTCGACGACTTGACTGTCTTCTTGGGTTTAAAGATGTTGTAGATTGTGATTGTGCAGGATGTGGAGTTATTACAAGATTATTCCAAATCTTCTTAACTTCATCTGGAAGTTTTTTCCACTCTTCATTCACTTGTTTTAAAATATGTTTATGACCTGTGTAATTCAATCAAAACTAAATTATAGTAACTGATATTTACAAATCGTTAAGGGCATATGGTAATTACCATAGAACTTACTACGTTCTGGAAATTTGAGTTGCAATTCTTGCTGCTTGTTTCGACACCATGCCTCATACCCAGTATTTCCAGAATTCTAGGACATAAGTCGAGTAAATTAAAAATCAAGCAAGGAAATTGAAAAAAATGTTTATATCAATTTGCAATGATTATAATTAAAGCTTACGTGTGAAACTGTCTCGGGTTCTTCTTCTTGTTTTATATCGTCGATTTGTAGTGGATCTACTTCTACAATGTCCAGGTTATCTGGTAATATCATTTCATTTTCTCCATCAGACATGGGTTCCACTTTTATCTCCGGTTCTCCTTTAAAAATATACTCAGACATAAAAATATTTACCAAATCTTCTCGGTTTTGTTTAGGACTTTAGCACACTTCATTTGTATATAGTTTGTTAGGAATTTTTCTAACCTCAAAAAGACAAACAACCCACAAACAGATGTAAATTTCAAATGAATGCAACACATTTAAGTGAAGAATGGAAAAGAAATTGAAAAATTGATTAAAAAATAAATAGTAAACTGCAAAAATAATGTATTTTTACCATTTTGTTGGGATGATTCGCCTATTTCTGCGACAGACTCCATCGTTGCCACCTTATTCTCTTGCTGCTTCTTTCTCCTTCTCCACTTTTCCCTTCCAAGCTCAAGCGAAAATTGACAGAAAAATAAATGCTCGTAATATCTGAGCTTATATATATATATATAAAATTATTTGATATGACAATAATTATCTGATTATTTATTTATCAAATACTAAAAATGTTTTTTAAACCTACGAGCTTCTCAATGCGCATGCACAAACTGATTTATACTTCCGAGGGAAATGCAAATTCATTTATAGATGAAGAAAAAGTAGAAATTGGGAATATAAATAATGGAAAACCATTGCAAGATTAGGAACAATTATTTCAAAAACAATACTCGTTTATTGAATACAAAATCAGATTTTTATACATGTACAAGTTTTTAGTGTTTATAAATCATCTTCCTGCTGCCATCCGTCATCCTCAGACAAAAATCTCCTTTTGTGACTTGTGTTCATGTAAGGTCTCAATGCCCATTCAGTGTCAGCAGCAGCTGTAGTATCCAGGGTTCCCAATTTAATTTCATAAAGTTTTAGTTGAAATCTCGGTCCTACTTCACTCATTTCAATATCTCTTCCATTTACTTTTTTGTACGTATGATGTCGGAAAACAATATAATCATCGTGATTTGCGAAAGTGATGACTCTTTTGCTATCCTCTTTTGGAACAGGGAACAAATATTTTAAAATATCCATCGTCCTCTTACCCAGTTTCGTTTTAAAATTGTGAAAAACGAGATGTGGATATTGCTCGGACATTGTTCCGATATCAGGAATGTCATGTCGCATTACAACACCAGACATTGTAAAATAAGCAGTTGGACCATAAGGAAGATGACAAATAACGAGGGAGTCTGGAATTCCTCGATGTTCATGTACCATGATGAAGTCTGTAACATCGTTTGCTCTACAGGCATGCATAAGTTGTTTCATCTCGTAATTACCTCGATTCATCCTCTGAGAATTAGGAAAAATAAGACGAAGTTCCTTCACGAACATTTTCAACCTAGAGCTTGGATCTCTAGAGGTTGTAATAACAATTTTTGGGTCTTCGACGCCGGCCCATCGATACTCGTCGTCCTCAGTTGAACCTAGTGCACCACCCATTTCCGTACCCATAGCCAGGGCAAGTTCCGGACCTGCATCTTCCCATTCTATTTTCCTTTGTAAATGAAGAGCAGTTTTTCTTAGATCTGGATGTATCGGTGTGTTTTCTTCTAAACTTTTTTTCAACAAATCTTTCTTCTCTTGGATTGTTTTTAACTTATCCTGTTTAGATTTTCGGTAGAGATACTCCCTACGGAGCCGAGCTTGTCTTCGTAACATTCTTCCTGATGAATTTTTCGCGTATGAAGTATTTAAAGGTGCGAAAATGAACTATAATTAACTTTAATTATTAGACGTGCTAAAATGTCAAACAATACAAACGTGATTGTTTTTGAGGTTATATTTACACGAGGTTTTCGAACAGGGTTGCCAAAAGTAGAATATTGAATTTTCTATACCCATAGTCGGTAACGTTGGTAATATTGTAGAGTAGTTCCGTCAGTTGTCGGTAGAGGGCGCTCTGACTAAGAAAGATATTTTAACGGTTTTTTGAATTTGAAAATTAGTTCCTAATTGTTATTCATAAAGTGAAGACACGCTCAGACACGCTTAAAAGTTTTTTTTCTTTATTTTTGTAGTTTTTTGTGTTTTGTGCGTAGAAACTAGCAGTTATTAGATTATTTGGCGGCGTTTAAGCCATTTCAAGGAGGTGTGAACAAATATAAAAGGTAATTTACTTCAAATAGAGTTTTTTTATTTGCTGCTTTTTATGATCCTTTGTTCCAAAACGACAGTATCAGTTCACTTGAGAAAGAACGTTTTTTTCGAATTGTTTTGATAAAGTTTTCTTGTATAAATACTAGAACTAATATCGATCATTGCTATTATGGAGGCTATATAAATATTTCATGAACATCTCATAAACATCTATATACATAGTTTAATGAACCTATGTACTATATATAGTACATATATGACATATATATCATTTCCATTGCCATAACCTAAATTTTGATAATACTTTCAGGCGTTTTGGGCTTTACATTCATACACATTAGATAAATTTCAAGTAAAAAAACCTTTAAAATTTTATATTTCATACAAAAGAAAGGTTTGAACTTTTTGTGTGGCGATAAAACGGATTTCGAACAAGTATATATGGCTTCTGCTGAAAATGGAATATCACTTTTTAAGTGCCTATACCTCTATAGACAATGATCATTAAATTAAATTACTATATTAAATGGTGATCTTAATCCTATACTTTAGGGACAATTACTATTACTAATTATTTGTCTAATTATTTTATTATTCTCGAAATTGTAGTATGAGAAACACGATGAATACGATACCGTCTTGTACCATGAAATATCTACCTTGACGTATTCATGGAAGACTATACAGTGTTAATTAGATTAGTTTACTCCTTGCTTTTCAGCGTACTTCCGCGCCTGATGTTTGTTAATTATATCCAACTCTCTATTTTTCCTCTTACATACCTGCTCTGCTTATACTTCTCTGATTTAGACGCCTTTTATAGCATAATAATAACTCTTTTCAGATAAGATATAATTTTATACCGAGCTATGGAAGTATTAAAAATTAAAGATAATAACCATATGCATTTTATCGCACCAGTTCATGTAATTATATAATTCGTCTCGAGTCTTAATTTTCATTATAATAATATAATTATACTTGCATGATTTGGATAAAAGATAAAATATTCTGTCTTTAATCAAATTGAGAACCCACGCAGACATAATTGCATAATCAAACCAGTCAATAACTACATTTTGTTTTTACATCTTTTATATATATATATATTTTTTTTTTCATTAGAAAATGTTGAATAGTTAAAAGCTTTAGTACAACTTGGCGACTCGTAGATGACTGTGTCGCGACGTGCCCAGTAATTCATTTAGACTGTAGGAGGTTCGACAAGCTCAATTAAATCTCGTGCAAAAACTATAGAGAAATTTCTTCTTACGACGTGCGTGGTCCCTGCGTGCTGTTAAAAATGATCTCAGAATAAGCTGCTCTGTCAACAGCCACTTTTCAGTCACAAAGTGAAATCGTTCGAATCATTTCTGTCAGCCGGCCTAATTACCCATAAGTTTATAACAATTGCTACTTTGCTCGACATTCAGACCGAAAAATGAGGAAAGAAGTCACTCGAGCTTTCTTGAAAGGCATATTAAAAACTGAAATGTTTTATTTTGGACTAATTTTCAGGTTCCAAATCAGCTGCTGTTAACACCGTCACAATAAATTCCAAACTGATGCATTAGCCTCGGCATTAGCTCCCTTTCAATTTTGGAAGTAATTGAGAAACCTATTGAAAGTCTCATCGGCAACCAACATTTACTGGAGACGTAGGAGGCGCCGATGTGGAAAAGTCTTCGTAGAACTCATGAGGTGTAGTCCTTTGCACCGGGAGACAATGCTCTGTTGATGGCAACATTTTAATGAAGTTAGCAAGTTCTCGGTAACGTCTTCGGGCAGACAGAGACACGATTCCAGGCAGAAATGCTAAAGACTGAAAGAGTGTGGCGAAAAGCAAGAGCGAGAGGAAGACGGATATTGAGAAAAGAGACAGAGAAGGACTACTGAGAGAACGTTCAAAGGAAAGAGGCGCCACCCAACTTCTGATTTCTACTTAGTGATATCCTCCTACAAAGCTGCCTTCATCTTCCAACTACTCAGCACTGAGTCCTGATGCGAGTATTGAGTGCCTGACTTCAGTGCAGAGTTCTGTTCTGACCAGTTCTGACCTGTGCGCTTCGTGCGCTTTCAAGCAGGAATGATCACTGATAACGGGTAAGCGAACGTTCATACAGAAGGAACCTATGAAACTACTGAGATTTCTCTAAAGACTCTAAAGAGTTTAAAGGAATTCCTCTAGAACATTTACATTCCAAGAGAGTACATCACTTTTTATTACATTCTAACTGCAAAAAGAGGAGTCAGAAGAGAGGAAAAGGAAATTCTAATTAACTCGAGTTATAACGCAGAGAAGTAATGAATAACGGATGTCTTGATGAAAGAAAAAATCATTTAGCGAAGTTGAATGACTCCTGTGTATGTAGTATTGAGAATCGGTTGAGCAAACAAGTCACTTTGCATGCGTGAAAGGGATTAATTTGATGGATGCTTTGCATACGCAAGCAAACGACGTGATGGGGTGCTGACAAAAGTCTCACACCTGAGGGAGATAAGCTCGTAAATATTTAAATATAGTTTTAGCATGAAGAATGAGGATTCGTGAGTTTTAGAACTATTAGAAAATTATGTTGAGTATAGTGTACTAACGTAATTAGTTATTGTGACTCAACTAACATTGTTAGTTTGGACGAGGATTTTATATCATCTATGGTTACGGCCCTGCGACCCACAGAGTGGAGCTGACCAAGGGTTGCTAAGCTCTCGTCTTCGAGGTCCTATATAGAGGGATATTAAATCCAAAGCTATCTGATGGTCGTGTCTTTCTCCTCCATCTCAAGCGATCCCCTTCCTTTGAGACAATGCTATGGAACTGTCTCTTGAAATTACGCCATCGATCTTCAGTTAGGGTGGTAATTCAGAGGATCATTCATTGCTGGATTGACCGAGATAAAGTTCATTATTATTACTCAGGAAATAGTAAATATAAAAAGACTGTCTCTCAAAATTATTATATTTTTATCTCTCAATGTGAGTACATTTTCCAATGGAGATACAAAATACCCCGAATAACGAATCTATCCCAAATTTGAAACGTGGCAATTTTGCAAAAGCTATGCCTTCGATTTGCTGACCCTTTTCCCGAGAGTAAAAGGTACCTCGCGGAGAGGAAGGAAAAAAACGAAGCGGCTTATAAAATGTGCCATTTTACTTCTTCGTCGTCACGAGATTGGACTTTACTGCAGGAGTTACACGTATTACCTACGCGATATCGCAACTTACAGAGAGAAAGATGGCGTCGATAGGCACCGGCGAAGAAAAGCCGAGCGCCATCAAAAGCGAGGTCGTAGGAAAGGAGGAGTTTGATCATAAACCTTCCGCCATTGCGAGAGTGCGGAAGAAGACTATGAAGAAGAGATGAAGAGGAGAGTGGATAGAAAAGGTCATAAAGCACGTAATCCCTCGTAAAAATGTACTTTATCCCGCTACCTTATACCTATCTTCCTAAAACTAAACTTTACGTCAGCTGGAAGTGAAGCTCTCGCAAGGTCGTTGCCTTGGGGGATTTTCAAAAAGATAAGAAAGATTCTTGCTGTGACATGGATTGTGTATGCTATACGACTTTTTTTTTATTTCGGATAGTAAAGATCACGTATTTTGTATCATGCAAGCAACGTAATGTCCTACCAAGCTTGTTACATTTCAGAATGAGTTACACCAGAGTTGCACTACCCCTCGAGCAACAAAATCGCTATTTCTTGGATTCGTGATAAAATTTTATAGATTCTATATCGAGGCAGGACCTATTATCAGGGACTTCATGCTAGCCTTTTCAATTTTTTATTTAATTTGATGAAGAGAGTTCCAGTAATTAGATTTGCTAGACATTTTCTAAATTCGAATACTCATGGAAAAGCTTTGATCTAGTTTTATTCTTCAATGTGTGTGTCACTTTAAACTTTCGAATTAAAACGACATCAGTTGGGGATAAGATCCCACCACCTATCGCTTAAACTCTCAGCGAAGGATATAAAAATTTAATTCTTTCTAAGGAGAATGACGTGCCGTTAATGCCGCAGGCTCTCTCCACAACTTCTTTTAAATTCACCATCCTCTTTTTTTCTCCACAACTTTTACCCTCTGTCCACTTATCTCCTACCCCTTTTCATCTACCCCTCTTTTCATTTCTTCTTTAAAAATCTTTATTCATTTTCTTCTTTGAAAATATTGAGGTCGGTTGATTGATGATGTTAGGATAGTTGATGAAATGACTGATAGAAGTACGTTTGATTAAAAAAATAATATCTGCTTTCTGTATTACAAGTTATAACTGAAGTATGATGTTTTAAAATTTCCTAGTGTATTTCTGGATTCCAGAGTGCGTCATGTTCCAAACAAGTATAGACATTTTTTTTTATAAAATCAGATAAGATTTTTATCAACGTGTTCGCCAATTTCAGACATGCGTAATCTTTATAAGGTGATATGTCAGAAAGGAAATGGGAATGGGCAGCGATTTTGTGTTCTAACGAGTTCTCCTCACCTGTGCTGCAGAATTAAGAATGTTGAACTCGTTCTCGGTTACCCACGCATTCTTTTCATCCTTACGCTGCCTTTTTCATATGCAAAGAACTGATTTGGATGTTGAAACCATTTTACATATTTTCAACGAGTGCATATTTTTTCTTTCTCTCGCTTTAATGTCATTTTTATGCAAATCCAGATGATGTGCTGAGATTAAATAAATGTTTGAAGAGGTAGCTAATGAAAATTATACAATATCTTAGAGGAAGAATATCATTTTGAAAGCTTATGTCTCTGAAGCTGAAACGATCTTGTTTAGAGTGTTAGTTGGAATATTTGATGTACTTCTATAGATCTAACTTTTTATGAAAGACAGGAATAACTGAAATAGTGATAAATAGAGAAAGATACAACTTTTCATCTTCCTGAATTACTCATATCCGTTCATATTTCATAAAAAAAAAATAGGAAAAAAGAGCTTATTACTTTAATTAATAACG
This sequence comes from Synergus japonicus, assembly GCA_900474275.1. Classification (NCBI taxonomy): domain Eukaryota; kingdom Metazoa; phylum Arthropoda; class Insecta; order Hymenoptera; family Cynipidae; genus Synergus; species Synergus japonicus. The sequence continues at coordinate 50,448 of UCOH01006252.1, forward strand.
AAATCTGTTTCAGGTGTTCTTGGAGACTTGAGATTGGATACTGAAGATTATACGTACATATAGACCATTATGAACACTGCGAATGGTGTTTAGAGGAATAAAGGACTTTCTGTGAAATAAGTCAACCAATGTGAGTCATCTACCCATATACATTTTATTCGGACAAAATATTTCATATTTCAAATTAGTTCATATTTTATTTGAAAAAAAAAGGAAAAAAGAGCTTATTAATTTAATTAATAATAAAATCTGTTTCAGGTGTTTTTGAGATTGGAAACTGGAGATTAAACGTACATATAGACCAGTATGGAGACTGCAACTGGTGTTTAGAGGAATAAAGGACTTTCAGTGAAATAAGTCAACCAATGTGAGTCCACCCACATACTTTTTGTTCAGACAATTCGTAAAATCTCAAACCAAATCATACTTTTTAATGAACGAACATAAAAGCCAGTTGTCATTTGAGGAATATTGATTAGACATTATATTCGCTGTATAAATGAAGTCAGTCATATTCCTCTTAATCTGAAAAGAGGGTTAAATCCGAAGAGTTTGATTTATATCTGAGACCGGCAAAATGGCCGCCTACCACCTCCGCGCGCGTCTTCCGTTAAGGAAGAGGAAGAAGAAAGAGGAGTTTTCTCCCGGATTTTCCGTGGGCGCATAAATCAAAATCCCAGGCGCGCAATCCAATTTACGCCGAGGTTAAAGAATCCTTCCTAACCTCCTTCGGTGGAGCTCGACTCCCTTGGTTCTGAGGGGACTTCCGTTTGACCTGTCTCTCTTCTTCCCCCAAAAGAGGAAGGGAAAGCCGGCGAACTGATAACGGTTTGATGTATGGCCCAGTGACGTCACTAGTCGAGGGGTGACCCCCTTGCACTCCTACTTTTCCCTCCTGGAGACCCTCTTCTCTACCCATGAACCCCCTTTCAACCCCTCGACATCCCAGCTTCTCTTACGCAGGCACCAAGAACAGATTACACAAATCGATAGGATTACGAACAAAGGCGACCACCGGAGAATGTCGCTCACGAGGCGCGCTTGCGCCTGACGTTTTGATAATCACGCGGCGAAACGTGAAACGACCTGTACCGATCGTTATCTGTTTAGAAGTACCGTGTACATCAAATTCTACCAGATTTTTCAATTTTCGAAACTGGCTGCCTCACGCCAAGCCAATTTATTGGTTTTTTCTAGTTCAAAATCCATTTTTTGGTTGAAAAATCCATTACTTTTCATTAAAAATGATTTTCTTTGTTGGAAATTCAACTACTAAATCCTTTTTCCAAATTACAGTAGGTATTCTGTTGAATATTTAAATATTTCATTGAAAATCCATTTCTTCATTCAAAAGAATCCTAATCCTGTGGTATTTTGAAATTATTCTGAGTATTTGTCAAACTAATTTACATAAAAACCACAACAGGTTTTTTTCTCATTCTGCTCCTCAAATTGCAAAGATATCAGATTTTTGTGAAAACAGGCGCCTTTAAAAAAAGTATCTTACACGTGACAAAAAAAACTACCCTATGTACCCTATTTTTTCTAGATAGGAATTGTGTGACCTGAATCCAGAGTAACAAAATTTCCCTAACTTAGAGAGAACAATACGAAACTACTCCCGAGATTTTCACAAAAGTTGAAGCAAAAAGTCTCTTCAGATCTTAGAACAGGCTCTGGCAAGAAGGGACAAATGTAGCTATAGCAATGTCCATTTCACGACCAAGGCAAGGGGAAGTAAACATCTCGAAACTGTGCATACACCGGATCGTCCTGTATTAGCGAAACGATAAATCGCAGTAGCAGTATGGCAAAGGTGGCTGGGGGATGAAGGGGGTGGTGTAACAGCAGCGACGCCGAAGTCATTTCCTACAGCAAGTACCAAGTTACTACAACAGAAACATCGCCGACTCCTCTCGGAGGGTAATAAAGCCATCTTGCAGAGCAACCCGCCCTCAGGAGGTGGTCGGATAGCGATCTATACTGCTGCACCCTTCTCGAGGTTGCTAGGCAACCACTCAACCCCTTCTACCAACCACCACCGCCACCTCCACCACCACCACCTCCTCCAAACTCGCGAGAGCAGAGATTGCGCCCTTATCTCGTCAGATAGCAACCCCTCCTCGTTTCCCTTCTACTCTACGAACGACGTCCTCCTCCTGGCAACTTTCGGCCAGGATTGACAGGATCTGGAAGGGATGCATCCCCCGTCCAACTCCCAACCTCTATTCAAGCCACCGCAATAAAATTACCCTGCTATCCAACTCAGACCGCATTGAAATCGAATACGAATCCTGAATGTGAATTTCTGATAAAAAAAAAAACTCTAGCGTGCGTGAATCCGATTTTTTACTCGTGGTATTAGTTTCATGTTACATGATATGGTGGTAAAATTTTTACCAGTAATGCATTTCTCGCTATTCTATATTGGCATCAAAAGATGAATACACTCATTTCATTCGGAAAAGTTTATATAAGAGTATAGAGAAGTAAATTGATAATTTTATGTTTTTTTAATGTGGAGATATTGGATGAAAATGAGGAAGTTTAGGAATACAATAGTTCACATTAAAAAATTATAAAAATTAAATTATTCATCATGAGGTGAATAATTTTGTTTCATATATTTCCTATAAACACGATTTCCTATCTCACGATTTTAATCAGTGAAAAGTCCCTGAAATTTTTAGTAGTTTAGTGAAGATGACTTAAAATTTCAGTGACTTTTGACTGATTCTCAGTGAGTTTTCACTGATTAAAATCATGAGAAAAGAGTAACTGAAAATCAGTGGAATTTGACTGATTCAGTTTTAGAGAGCGATAATGATTTGTAAGACTTAACGAGTTGTAAGGCGAGTTAACATAATTAACAAACTTTCCAAGTACATAACTCGATTCATCTCCTTTAAACTTCTGATCCGCCGAACGGATTTTATCCAGATTCCAGAAACCACCACCGAATTCGACCTAAATGTTTCTTGATATTCCCCAGATGTAATTCGTGTGAATTCGGCTAACTGAACTCAGAAATCTCGCTATCTCGAATAACACTGTGAGCGATCGTCTTTTGGTTTGGCTAACGCGCCGCTACTTCTCGCTTCCTACAAACCGGAAATTACGTCTGGGGTTCCATCTCCGGTGTTGTGCCAAGTTGCGCCTTGCGGAATTCGCACGAGGAATCGCGAGTTGTGATGGGAGGAGGACAAGGATTCCGTGGCAATGGGGGGAGGGGGATTTAGCACAAAATAATATAGTAACTGCGATAGTAGATGTGTTATTAAAGTTGTAACGCTACATGGTTACGATATTTGCTATACTGATTGTAATAACGCACATCAGGACTGGAAATGATACAAGTTTTAATTACATCACCGATTTCAAAAGCCTATTTACCACTTCCTCAGTTACTCTTGCAACAATTCGATCTCAACACGTCTGTAATTATTATAAATCTCATCCAATTTTAAAACAGGACGTACTATCATATTTTCTAATAATATACTGAGATACATATTCTTACACTCGTTATTGCGAGTTGTAATTTGAAATATGTGTTTCTGCTAGCTTTTTCACGCAAAAAAGTGTAGGTTTTTTGAGATTTTGTTTTTGTTACACTTTAATTTAAATTCCTCTGGACTCTTTTTCCGCGTTTTCATAAGAGTGAGTTATATTTCTGCAAAATCCGAAATAACTATCTTCTTATCTATAAGGTGGCCGTATACTGACAACATTCCGGAGAAACCATACCTGTATAAGCCCGGCCTACCTGTTTGCCCCGTTATGGTATTAGATATCGCAGAATAGCATGCTTGTGCATGATATGATAATGTAAAGACAGGCATTGAAGCAATCGTGCACACCGCCCCAACCATAACTAACTGGGCATATGCGAATCTGCTCCGGGTTACCTCCCAACTCATGATCTCCTCTACACTGTCTCACGTTTGCTTGCCTAATCCTCTAGAAAACAAATATCCCAGCTCTCATTTGGAAAGTTTCTTCCAAAAATCAGTTAAAGAGAAATTGTTTAATCTATATAACTCGAGCCACATCGAAAGGATCCAGGAATCGATATTTTGTAATATTTCAGTTCTTATTTCAAATTCACTGATTTTTAATCTTGAAACCTCGGAATCTTTCCGATAAATCGTTCAATAAAACGCGATATTTTACCACTTTCTGACTTCGTGTCTCGAGCGAGAGAAAGCAAAACGCTGCAGTTATTCACCTAACAAGGCGCAACGAATTCGCTTATGCTTATACTGCATGGGGAGATCATATCATCTTTGACCTCTGGATAAAAACTGGCAAAATTCTTGTGCAGGCTGGTTGTAATCGTAACGAGCCTCCCGGTTAAACTACACGTTATTTTGACGTAAATCGTGTGTGTACATCAAGCTATATCGAGCCTCATTGCCAATGTGTTTTAGACCGTGGTATATGGTAACATTCGCCGAGAGAAAAACAGACTCATGATTATACGAAAAAGTTTACTGACTTTTTTTACTAGACTTGCATTAATATAATTTGATAAAATTACTTGATTAAGGAATTTAGAAAGAAATGCCTTAGGATATGTGTTACTTTATACCAAATGAACAAATACAGATTACTCGGTCTTTGTTCCCACACTTTTTTCTGGAAATGCAATTTTAAGGAAAAATGAAAACGTCTTTTTAACTGGGGGATGTGGTAATATATATCTCGAACTTTCGCTTATTATTCATGATGCGAACTTGGCTGTGGCAGGGCGCCAAACAATATATCGAGATCCGCGTAGCACGACTCTGATAAGATCTAAAGATCACCAATAAAAATTTAGATTTACAACTGAACGCGATATTTTTTACACAAAAGATAGGAGAAAATGGAGTGTAATATTTCGATTCCATTAGAACTGGATTTACCTATACTGTTTGGGAAATTGATCTTTAAGAAAATGCAAACTCTCCCTGTTCTGTAGTTTGTGAATAGTTTAAACTCTCGTTTATATACACATGCATTGTATGCGGATTTAGATAGGTTTGAGCTAAAAAAAAACGAAATAACGAGAAAAGTAAAGAAATACACTACCTTTTGCCGGGTCCCGGGTCGAGCGCAGCTCGTAAAACGCCGTGGAAGTTTTAAAGGGTAGTTAAATTTAAAGCGAGTTTAGCTGGGGCATTATAATGGCGCGTGCCAAGTAAAGGAAAGTGCCTGCACGAGCTTATGGGCGGTTCGCTCGAGATGATGGATGTGTAAATTTCAAATAACCCCTTCATTCAAGGGGTGCGTTCTAAAGTATCAAATGCTGGGCGTTGTGGAGGAGGCTTTGTGCCTTTTTTCAAAATTCTGGCTCTTGTCGATTCGTTTCGTGTGAGAAAAGTTCTAACTCCTGGCACCCACATTATAAGTCCATTATGTCCCCCCTCTGACCAGGAGCAGGTTCTGATTTTAAAGTCATTTATGCTACTTATACTAGCGATCGAACAAATATGAATTAAAAATTTACTGCTCAATTTTTGGGAGCTGGAATTGGAGATTATACATTTTGAGTTGAAATTCCAAAATTTTCCACCAATATCTCGTTTTTTGTTTTTATTTTGAGAGATTTAAAAATTTTTCACTATTTCATATAGAAGAAGATAATTCATAATATTGTATTTGCATCCAAAACCCGATTCCCAAGGGTATCAAGTATGGTGTTACAGTTGTCAGTCTCATCGTCGATTGGTCTATTCAAATGGAAAAGAGGGGTGCTGATTGTATAACTGACATGATCCTAATAATAGAATATACTGTCGAAACTTTATGACTTTTGTAGAGAGAACTTAAAAGTTGCAATTGAAAGTATCGAAATAAACTAAATTCATCAGTTTAATTACGATAAGGGTAGTTTATTCTACTTCTCAGGTATTTGAAAAATTGCAAGTAGGAGTGGCTGGCTTTTTTCTTTCATTTAGAACTGAATTTGTGTCGTGAGTGCCAGATATATTTCACACGAGATCACGTCCTCACCCCTTTGTAAAATTTAAACTAGAAAGGGTTGTCGCGGGTTCGGTTACTTATTTATTAACCCATCAATTTGTTAGGAGCATTGTATTGGTGCGAGTGTTCGCATGAGTCTGCCCCATAAACGGGTTAAGGAAAAGCGGATGTGGGAGTTTATCTAAATCGCAGGAGCTTCATGCTTAAAATCGACCTCGAGATAAGATCGTGCACGACTTCCGAGATTTTATGAAGCGACTACTATAAAATTCAGAATGGTGCTAACTGAGAAGAATTGTTGCATGATGTCTCATAAATTTAATTTATGAAAATGCAAATCACAAAATCTTAATATATGCAGAATGTATAAAAGAGTCTATTAAATTCAATTCTATTGCATTTTAAAAACTTGCTATTCCATCAAGTAGTTCATTTCTCATTTCTCATTCTCTCTTCGCTGATGCTCTTGAGTTCTTTGAACAGAAAAAAAGCATAATGACGATATTATGCTGTTGTTACTATTGTCGCAGGCGAAATATTCTCAAGGGCCGTCTTTTTGCGCATTGGAGCCCTGGAATGACCATCGAAAGGGCGTTTAATGCGCGCTCACACGCGCTCCAAGAGAATTTATTCAGCATCAGACTCGAGATCGAAGAGGGTCCTTCGGAATAAAAGTTCGCACCCTCACAATGCAGTGAACCTATGGAACTAAATGTATGTACGTGCCCTCGAACAAACGGTTGTTTGTTGCCACTTTACTTACAGTTCGATTGGCACCACTGTGTTGCGACGGTTTTAATAGACAACCGCAGTGCATCATTCATATAAATGATGGCGAATGTGCGGTTTTGGATCTTCATTGTCCTGTGGACATGGGAAGTGAGTATCCTTTCTCGACTATTTGCGCTCCATTAAGCAGATAACGAGCCAAGCTGGGCTCCATCTTCTAATAATTAACGGGTATCCACCAACGCATTGATATCATCTCCAAGCGAACTTGATGCTGGAAAACAATTGCAGCATTTAGAGAATTTTCCATATTCTCTTCTTTTTCTTCTTATTTTCTTCAAGAATTCCCCTTTGCATATATTTTTTCAAGAACAAGTAAACTCCCCGCAGTTGCTTTTTACTATTGCGGTCCATTGTTTGATAATTATTGATCCTCGGGAGTTTTAGAAACTGACCTGTATCTGGAGAATGACTTCTAAAGAAGATGATAGTTCTAAGTAAGGAGCGCAATAAAGGTACTTTGAAGTCTGAGCAGTCGAGCTGTATGTAAATGATTCACATAAAGAAAGACCTAATCACAGAGGAAGCAAGGGTATAAATCTCGAAGCTATGTCATTCTTGAATCGCAACTCATGTAGTAATAATATCTTAGTGAAGCCACCTAAGCTGTTATTTAGATATACATATTTGCCCCGAGCTATCACACTTCGACTTCATACCTCCTGCAACTGTCTATTCATGTTTCATAAACTACATACATACTGTACAGTCTCATGCTTTTTTAAATCAGAGCGCGAATTATTTTTTTAAACATTAAATTAAAGTAAAATAAAGCAACTTATCAAATTTAAATTATTTTATGGAAAGGAGTGATTCGACTGGTTGGTTACAGGAAATGTCAGTGTTGTAGGATGTAGTAGATTCCTGTGGAATAGATTTGACCCCTGCTGGGCTGGCAACCCCAGAAAATCGTTTTGAGGGAGGGTGGCTGCATTTATATGTCATGGAGAAAATAGGGTATCGGTGACGAAGTCACCCTCGAGTACCGGGATTAAAGATTAAATAACCAGCATCCCACCGGACCCTAAGTTAACCGTCCTTCACTGACTGAGCTTATTTCACGTAATCGTACAAGTGTCCCAGCCTGGTTATAGCACCCGTGCGAACAAAATCTCAAAGCCCTTTTTTGTCATTTAGGTACACGTAGAATCACAGTTATTATCATAATTTCTAGTAGTTTCCCAGTAGTTTCCAAGAATAGCAAAAAAGTCTGTCTTTATTCATAACCGAAACGATAGTATCTTCTTCTACAATCTTCTACAATCTTATTCTTCTGTAATCTTTCAATAATCTGCCTCCACCGTAATCTTTACGAAATATAATAATTTTGCATCGACTTCGCTCTGCATGTAAAATTTTCGTCAGTCGCATGCTAACATCTGTTTCCTGTATCATTCACGCACTGGTAAATATGTAATATGCATAACATTCTCATAAATTGACTTCATGTGCTTCATATGTTGATGGATGCAGTCCGATGTATGAAAATTAATTATGGAAATGGTTAAAGCCTTTACATATTCTCTCTGATCAAGGGAATTAAAATGCAAGGAGTCCAGTGAAAAATACTCTTTCTTTAAAAAAATAATGCAGTGAGAATCGTTTTTATATTTGCGAATGAAAATACGAATCTTCTGAATTTCCTTTGAAGGTAAATGAATCACAGAAATGCGGTCAGAGTCCCCTCTGTATCTGAGGATAAACGAATGATTAATTCTTCTCTCCTCACACGAAACACTTCAGAACCCGAAATGGTCATGGGAACAATGCTTTGCTCGGCTGTTAATAATAAGGGGATCAATTCCAAATTCCTTAAATCCCATTTGATCCGCTGACATAAAACAAACACCCCCACCACCCCTGCATGATATCCTCTCGTATTCTCACGGGATTTTGAGAGACGAGAGGGCACACGTGGATTATTGCTCACAACAAACATTATGGTAGACCTAATGCAATAAATATGGTAGACCTAATGACGTTAATTCTTGATCAAATTCTGCTGATGAGTATTTGTATTTATAACAATTTTCATGGTAAAAATTTTCCAAATTAGGACAGTCGTTGATCAGAACTAATCATGATTTTGTTTCTATGTAACTTAATAGTCAATGAGAAGTGAGGAAAACAGAAGTTGATCCTAAAGTGGTTGTATTTCTTAAAGTAAAGTGGTGTTTTGTTGATCTCAACTGAAGAGTATCCAGTAGTTAAAGAATCAATACAATTATGTATTAAAAACTTGTGTAGTGTCAAAAAACAAATTGGATTTGATCCCAAAAGAAACAAACGAACGTGCCTAAGCAAATACTTAAGTCGACCCTATAGTGATTTCTTGTTGACGTTGGTGACTTAGCACCAATTCGCGTACCCGCCGCCACGTAATCCAGGTTAGGGTTATGAGTTCGTATATAGCTCCCCTGAACTAGACTTTCAGTGGCACGTGCCGATCTCTGTGGGATATATCCTTCTGAAGGGCGTCAAATCAAACTTTCTATGAATTCACATTGCTCAGGGATCAGTATTGTCATTAGACACTTAAGTTTAAGTCCAACATATCATCGAAGCTTACCGATCAAGTAAGGAAATTTATTGACACCTACATTTTATAACACTTCCATTTTTCCAATAATTTCTACATAGAGCAATCTTTTCTTTGTTTGCCTGTATTTCCTCATGCAATTTCCTTTGTGAAAAATTCTGGTGGATATAGTATAGTACTAGGGATCGAATAAAAAGGGAGGACATTTCTTGAACTTGTTTACAATAATCTTCATACGTGTAAATAGCGCATCTTGCTAGGAAGGTAAATTTATACGCAACCAAGTCCGCCCTCTTCTGGTATCTTCATCTTCAGTTGCCTCCAAGAAGAAGATGAAGAGGGAAAAAGAGAGACAAAGAGTGCCAGTGACCCTCCCTCTTTTCTCCCTCTTGGTTTCCAACCTTTAATTAATAAATGCACCGGCCAAGCTCTGCAAACCGGCCTCGGGGTCACTTTCGCAGAGGTGTTACTCGTTCTACTGATAAACGGTAACAAATGATCCTTTGCACCTGCGAATGCATTCAAAATAATGTGATTATGTATATATCGTAGGCTGCTCGAATCTTTAAACGTTTTATTCTTAATTGTTTAAGTAACACGAAATAAATCGCTTATTAAACAATTGTAAAATCGAGGGTGTGATTTTGCAATAGGTTCAAGCTTTCTGGTTCAAGCTTTAAGGAATATCATATGTGATAAATCAGTTGATAAACCATCCCTAACTAAATCGACTTCATGCGACGAAACTAGGAGGGTGACTAGAGGGGTTGTAGTGGTTACCGGTGTGAAATGTTCCCATGGGGGGTCCAGCACCCCGAACAAGCTCATCTGTAACCTCATAACCTGCTTTTTCACTCAGCAGTATGTTACTCATCTTTTCTTACATCAGCATATGTACCCCGTCATTCGGTTATTATCTCATCTTGTAAATTTCCAAAATATATATGTAACAAGATTATACAATAGTATAGTTAGGACTCCAAGGGTAAATTGCATGCCTAGCGTAGCTGAATCTTAATTAAAGATCGCGGTTTCAATTTATAAAGTTTCATCTGTGGATTCGTTTAATACAATTATCGAGTCTTGAGTTTATGCGACAACGGCCATGCCACGCTGAAAACACCAGTTCTCGTTCGATCACTGAAGTTAAGCAGCGTTGGACGCGGATTAGTACTTGGATAGGTGATCACTGAGGAATACCGTGTGCTGTTGTCATTTACGCTGCTTCTTCATAGCCGAATATGCAAAGGTCTAGAAGCAGGCACAAGCCAATAATAATGTACCGTACCTAATAACTAATTAAAACTAACTTGAATATTAGCAATTATTGTCATGTTAATTAATTAATTATCTAATTAATCTATGCGTTATTCATTTATAAAATTTATAAAATGAATAATATGATACGGGGTGATAATAAAACATTTTTTTTGTTTGATTTAATGGATTCGAAAGATTATATAAGTTTCCCACAAACGTGACTTTGTCTCCCGATCCGCTTCTTGCCGTAATTCTCAGACTTAGTGATCGGCACACGGGACCCCATCGGCGAAAAGGACGGGTTCCCATATCAGGCATGCAAAGCTTGATGTATCGATACTTTATGACGGCAGGACCCCGTATACAGACCGCCCACCAATGAAAGGGCGGCCTAACGTCATTCAACAACAGCAAAGTCACCCTAATGGCCGGATTAGTTTCTGATAGCGACATTGCACGAGCATGCAGTATGCCTTGCGCAAAACCTGCATTCATGGATGCTCGATTAGTCGATTAATCGACAATTCATAATTATTCATCGTCTGCCTCCAGTTTTCTTTAGTTAGCTGATTGATCACATATTATTTTTGCAGATCTGTTCCACGAATAGGGAAAGACATTCTTTTAAAGCTGACAAAGTATCTCTCCATGTAATCTGCATGATTAATACCAGTTTTTGTTCTTGGAATTTAATTAAAAAAATTGTCTTCTGACTTACATAACTATTATCACAATATATAGACTTTCTCCAGGAGAATTTCGATTCATTGTCAGTTTATCGATAGCAGAGCCGGTTGTTGGTTTGAGACCATTATTTACTTACCAAAACGACATGTAAATCGAGTTGGTAACTTCTCCTCTATGCGATTCGGACTAATAGTCCGAAACGTGGACTCCAGAGAGGCCAATATCTCAATATCATTATCTGCTGTCTAAGCGACAGGACATTGACAAGCCACTGCCTTCGTGGGATCGGTTCAGATGCTGTATCTTAAGTATGATCTTTCTCCGCATAGGCCATAGAGAAAATGTGTGATGTATAACCCTCGGTCTTCGCCCCCCCTTTTCTTTCACTCTTTGTTTCCCAGACCCCCTTACCCCATCACATAAGTGATCCTAAAGACCGTTGAGCTATGTAGCAGTCCCAAAATAGAACAAATAGAATTATCGATTGATGATCTTCTTGCAAGAGACCTCTCAATCATGGGACATTTTTTGTCAAAGGAAAACCTATTATTTCAAATGAGTTCAGCTTCTTTAAATTTCAGATAAGATATAATGATGGGCAAGAATTAATTAATGTTTTCAATCGCAGTCCTCGAATATGTCTATGAACTTATTTCGAAGTTTCATCGTTATTCATCTGAAGAAAAGTGACAGATCTGAATTCTTAGAAATCACGTTGATATCGTTGATTCTACATCTAGTAGAACGTCTGACTACCAGTTCCATTCACAATAAAGTAGATAAGGCGAACCTGCCGTGAAATAATGACGAAGCTTGCAAACCCGTTCGAGAGAGACTGCCAAGTGTTGCGATGCCGGATTGCTACTTCATAAATCGACCGAATCCTGACGTCTTAGCGGGGTTCATTTGCTTATTGGATAATTTGAATAAGCAGCTGGGCTGCTGCCACTGATGTTGTTGTCGTAACCAGAGGGTGTGACATCCCAGGTGCCCAATTAGCAAGCGGTTCGGAATTTCATCTGATCACCAATGTACGCAACATCTATCAGCACCCACTGTTGCCCACTGTGGACTATTCTATTGGCGACTTTGTTTTATATCGGTTGATTGCTTTAGGCCGGGTGTAAACGTACCATCTTAAACGAATCGCGCTTAACTAGCTCCATGGTACCACAGGACACGCTACCATTTATCACCACGAAGACAGAACTACTCTACCCACCATCGACCTTACCTTAACTCGCCTCCCTCGGATTTAACAATGTGGGAACACTTCGGACTCGGTTATCTTTCTCATATGTGTCTTCTAATCAGGCACGAATCCCGGAACTTCAAAGTGACATTTTCAGACTTTTATCTCAGGGAGGAAAATGCTTTTATTTTTTAAATTTTTGTTACTGATGTCTGTCTAATAAAAGTCTGATTTCACTTCTGATTATCAAAAACTTATCCAATTCGTCAATTTTTTGAAAAGTTATTGTGCTCACGATATGATAGCAATAAATTATTGTCACCGTTTGCAAAGTAATTCACCCTTTGATTTTTATTTAGATTGGTGAGCTTATTTATTATTCCAAAGACTTGAATAAATCCCGAAGATCTTGATACCCTCCCGATCGAGCCAATTCCAGACAATTTGTCTCCCAGTTCCTCCTGCAAAAATATATGAACGTATATAGAGATAAGCCAACACCTGCGAGCGACGATCACATCAAGATTTTGATGTGGTCGCGAAAAGTGCTGCCAAGTATAATAATGTGCCTGCTGCTTCGAATTCAATGGTTGATACTTACTCGAAGAACAGTAGCCTGAAATTAATTTGACGGGTGGAACCGATAATCGATCTGAACTGGCGAGACCATTAGTTCTAGTTGACACTGGAAGCCTTCCTGACGCTTCATCTTCGGTTTTATAAATGATTTTGTAATTCGACGACGAAAAAAAGCCTCTTGCTTGATCTTGTCAGTCAAAAGGATATATATATATATATATATATAT
>UCOH01006253.1:0-38060 GCA_900474275.1 Synergus japonicus
TTATTGCAGAAGATTGAAAAAAGGGTAAGGTTGATGACTTTTTATAGTATTATGTACATTTTTCTCATTATCATAATAGTTGACAGTGAGTCTTCTTACACCTTTTTTTACACTTCTGTCGAGACTTAACTTACCCCACTCTTTTTACAATTTACTCCCGTTACGTCCTCGCTATAAGAAGGCTCATGAAATTCAAATTAAGCTAATGGTATTTCGTGATTGAGTGAGATTTACCACATTTCTTCATCTTAAACCTTCTTGGCACATTCTTCCGAAATCAATTTAGAAAATTACCTTGTAATGATGTTTCCTTAGATCTACATTTCCCTCAGTCTGTCAACAAAATCACATTAATGATTCCAGTCCCTCTTATCACTTTCATAATTACCTCTTTGTCCTACTTTTTTCCAGGTAAAATTATGCCGAGGTAATTAATTATCCAAAATTAACTGCGCAAAAACTCTCTCTGTATTTAATTTATGATTAACATTCACGAAATATCAGAGGATAAAAATATGCAAAATAAATATGAGTAGATTTTACTTTTGATCAAATTTACTCTTGGATCAAGGACAACTTGGAATTTACTGTGATGGCATATATTTATATTATCCTATTATTATTATTATTATTATTATTATTATTATTATTATTATTATTATTATTATTAGTATTATTATTATTATTATTATTGTTATAGAAATGTATAAGTAATTGTTATCTACAATGTTTTTTTTAATTCCGTTTCATTAGAGTTAATGAAATGTAAAAATAATGGATAGTTTCAAGGTTTCAACCAAATAGTAGAAAGAAACTTAATTAATTGCTTCGACTTCAATCGATTTGCAATTTGTTACGATCCCTGGGATATGTTTTTGTGATTATAGGAGCTCATGCAATTACAATAGCAAGTTTATTTTTCCATTTCTCCCCTAAGGAAATCGTTTTAAGGAAACCCACGCAAAAAAATGAAGAGCGTGAAGTATGAAGATTGAAAATGGTAATGTATTCGTGGGCGCAGGGTGAAACCTCTGAGTAGACTTGTATCTAAAGTTATAATGCCTATAAGGTATATCTATATTTATACAAGCTGTATGTAAATGTATACCTATTTTTACCTTATAATAAGCTACTTTTGCAAATCATCCCAACAATGTATACTCTGAACTTCTCAGAATTATAACTAAATGAAAAAATAACTGCTACTACTTCAAAAGTTACCCGTATTTAATTAGTGTTTAGGGAAATCAGGAGAGTAATATAACTTAGATTAATCAAGTTTCATGGACTACGTACTTGCAGTTGTGAAAATTTAATTTTCGAATGATGTTTCAGGGTGAAACATTTCTAGTGATAAATACTAATGAATGTCCAATGTTATGTACTGAAAAGTAATATAGGGTAATTTGAAGCTCGAACTAAAAACCCCAGTATCTAATCTAGAATCTTCAGTTTTAATTACCCACAAATATTTGAGAATCTGTTTATATAGACAACAAAACTCATGAAAGCAACATGGTATTAAAAAATTTGTACTATCTTCTTGAAACTGTAAGCGCTCTAAGATAACACGGGGTTAAGTTTTCGGAGATAAGATATATACAATAAAAGAAAGTCATCTTGTATACAACGCCGTAAATTGTTTTTCCGTTATTTCAGGATTGCGATAAAAATGTTCTTGTATCTTTTTACAAGGCGATCCCTAAATCTTGAGGTTATTTCAATTGGGCTTGGACGATAAAAAGGGGTCGTAAACATTTTACGCTTTTAACTTAACGAGTTACGCGGTGCCATTGATTTACAAATCGCGTATGTGAAAATCGTGTGGGTAAAGAAAACCTCCTGATTGAATACTGTCATGAATGTGACCACCAAACATTCCCACGCAAATGTTCATGGCACGCGCTCTTCCAAAAATAGCACATTTCTGCGGATGATAGCTATGTATGCTGTACATAATCAGTAATCGCTTCCCGTTCTGCAATTCCTCCATTTTTTTTTTGTTCAAGAATATATACCGACGATGCCATAAACATTCCACGTGTATACAGTGGATGGTAAACACAGAGGCGTTACGAAAGTAATGCACACTGGATGGTATCATGCTTTTGAGAGTTACCAATCGAAAACTAGATGAGAGAAGTAATTGCTCTACAAAATGATGCGGTCGATGCTTCTGAAATTCAATATCTTTATTATTTTTCCATTATTGAGGAATTCCATCACAGAATCGCTTCAAAAAATCACTGGGCTTTGTAAATATTTGTTTTTGACAGACTTGTACATCTTGTTTTGATGTATCTCTTTATAATAGGTAGAAGCCATAAAATCCGATTGGCAATTTCAATTTTTTCGAAGGGAGTATTTTTACTCACGAAATAATCAATTGTCATATGCGGATAGCTTTGAGAAAAAACATTCCATTGTCAAATGTGTCAGGATGTCTGTTTATAATTTTTTTTTTCCTGTACAAAAGATAATGCTGAGATAGGTCTTAGTTACGACGTTTAAATCTTAGATAATTAAAGCTTTATTACATTTATTGCATTTCTCATTAGAGACGTAAAAGAGAAATATGTATACAACTGTACTGATTGAGGCAATATGGTAGAACTTAATTATTTATACTTGATTTGTGTAAATATGCAAAGGAAGCAAAGAATAATTTTCGAAATGTGTTTGAGAATAATCTCCTCTGCATGTTGAATATGGACAATGTCCAGAGCAAGTATTTTCAATTTCCGGTCATTGTTGACAGTATTCATGCTTCAGAGGCAACATGAATTTCAAATTATGGAAACAGTGAAGTTCGGACATTGATCAGGCATTGTTGACAATATGTCCAATCATTGAAGGGTAATAATGCGGAATACTAAACTATAAGTGAATCTTTATAAGAAATTATAGTTACTTAGTAAATGGAGTGTGTATTTTTGAGTCATTTCGAATTTAAAAAAGATACATTGAAAAAGTACAGAAGATTATTTAGACAAGTAGGTATTAAACATATAGCATTATGGTAACTAATCTAAAAACAATATTTATAATTATAGATAAATAATCTATTATAAGAACAAACAGGAAAAACTATTTTCGAAGCAACGTCATAAGATAAAAGGGAAAAAGCTTTCCGCGGAATGTTTATTTAGTGGTGTATTTGGAAAAAATGGACGAGTGTGACAATAGGGAAGTAAGATGAGATGATGGATACGTAGAAATAGGGCACTTTTAGGGCACATCAAAATGAACTACGATGAATCGTAGTTTATTGAGGTTTTTGAAGGGTGGATTGGATCTTACGAGGGTGGAAAATGGAATATGTGAAACATGAAGGGCGCGGACGTCAACAAACAAAGATATAAACCTACATATAGATATATATGGTGTACCATTGTAAACCATTAAAAAAAATCAGACTAATGATCCCATTCTTGTTTGAGAGGTATATTGTAAATAAACGAAGTATTTGTAAATAGATGGTTAAAAATGATACGCTATCTTTTCAAAATAACTGGTTCGTAAAAGTGACCTCTTTCTGGAGAATTACTCATGTATTTACTATAAAAAATGGCTCGTTGCCAAGAAGTTAAAGTTTTGAAATCGTATTAAGATTTGATATGCCATTAACGATTTTCAAGCAATGATTTACTCTCGGATTTACTCTCGGATTTACTTCAAATGACAATATTCTCATACAATATATGATATTTAATATCTGCCAAGAATGTGTGTCACCAACAGTTGGATACTGATTTATACCACGGAAGTAGCTAAATTATCTTCACTCAATTGGATATTTTACTTTATCTCTTAACTTTATCTCTCCTAACTTCCGGGAATGCTCAATTAGCAAAATTCCCACGCAAATGCCACGAAACTTTGCCAAATGCCTAGAGTCCTCTTCGCCCTCCTTTTCACGTATTCGAAATGATTTACACAGTACAAACTGTCGTGCGTCGTAAGTCTTCAGCAAAATTATAAATATAATTCTACACCTACTAGTGACACACAATCAACCACCTTTCAGGCTCTCTGGCGAATCTCTCTCTCCGCGTTTTATATTAAAATGATTTTTTAGAGAACTAACCGCCCCATGACTTCTGCCGCTAAATATTTTTAACCCGAGTCCTAACTAAACTATAAAAAATTTAGAAAAATTCAAAAGCTTCGGAATTTCGAGAATTTAAAAAAAATATCTCTATTGAGAATTCGCACTAGTTTTTTTTTTACAGGTTTAACTGTACGGGTTAAAAATAATTCTTTTAAAATTCGAGGGTTGCCTTGACCCCAAAAGAAAAAACTTGTATTTTTTGAACCACCCTTATGTGCACAATGCACATATATTTGTTTTTAAACAATGGCTACTCTGTCTATGAGAGCCATCTACTTGACTAATACTTACATCAGTCTTGCAACTGTGAAATAGGTGATCATATATGTGCATAATATATATGTTTATTTGCATATCTATTTATATTTATATATGTATATATGTATATTTGCATATATATTTATATTTATATATATATATATATGTATAAATTATGTACATGTGGGTGACCCTACAGCATAAAAATTAATTCAATGGGACCACGTACAAAATAGGAACGAGAAAGATAGAAAATTAGCGCGTGCGCGTGCACTCGACCTCGAAATCCCTCAGGAACTACAATCTTCCCTTCCGTTTTCAATCGCGCATCTCGCTTATCTCTGCCTGACTGACAATTGTTCTCGCGAGCTATTTAACTGGTAAATCGTTCGCTTAAATGCTCCAGCACCGTATTACGCTAGTCCCATTGCATGCTAATTTACACTCAAGTGCTAAAGTGCAAGTTAATTTACTTAATCCAATCTCAGCGCATACAAAAGTTAAAACAAATTTATACTTGCAATTCGACAAGCTGTTTGTAATCACTATTCACAAAGATAAAAAAGAAACTACTACTTGTATAAAAGAGCCGTACGTTGGAATAGAGATAGCTCACTTTTTCTCTAATATTCACACAATTTCAGTAACAATAGCTGACCTCAAATCTTCCATTTTATTTTTTGTTCACCTTTAGAGAAGAGGCTATTGAAAAGTGCAAAATTCCTTCATAAAGAGATATACGAGATATACTATTATACTAATACTATTACTATTATTATATTTTTCAAAAGAATAATTAATTATTTATGTAATTAGGTTCTTGTACTCTTGAGCTTTCTAATTTTATTATCTGGAAAAGTAATGGAAAAGGCAAATGTGAGGGGCGCTAAGAAATAAAGATTATTTTCGTTTTATTTCCAGCTCTTGTTTTTGGAAAAATGCACCGGAGCTGGAGAGGGCGAAAATTGTGAAGAGCTTTTTCAGAGGATAATAAAAGGGCAGACAACATTAACCAAGTTACAGAGGTGCTCTTAATAGCCTATGTCAAAGTAAAAGGGCTGCGTGTCCAATTTCATGGATAGAAGAGACGTTTTCACCCTCGAGCCTTTTAGAGAGCTTCAAATAAACATGATATATGTACATGACTTAATCTTATAATGCAGCTCTAGCTCTAGAATTTCGAGAGAGAGAATCCATCTCAATTATCAAGCATTCTGAAATTACATTGAATAATACTTCTTCATTGTGCTTAAATTAATGGCACTGCACTTAGTGCTGTGCACAAATATTTTTAGCTTTGGCTTTAATAACAAAACAAGGCTAATGTAAATTTAAGTTGAGCAAATTTTTTGCTTTACTCTATTTGGACCTTTTTTCTTGTGTAAATGATGCGGGGTCCTTTCAAAAAGTTAATTAGAATTTACTTAAGTTGAGCTCAGAGAAGCTCATGAATTTTTAAATTAAGCTGTAAGCTAAGTTCCTGCTGAGCTTAAATTCGAGAGAACGATGCTACTTTATAAACTTTAAAACTTTAGTTTATGAAAGCTTAGCTTAAAGTATTTAAAATAGCTGATTTTATTTTTACACATGACTAGCACATTTTTACATATCTTACATTTGAAAAATTTATTTGACACAACAAATTACGTTTTTCCATTTTCAAGTTCAAGTGTATAATAATTTAGCGAAAATGTACCTGGCCTTGAACTTAATCCAGTTTAATTATGAATTACATATTTTTATATAGACTTGTGAGACAAAAGTTCAAAATTAATGATGAATTTTTTGATAATCAAGGTTTTGTTCTAATTAAATGTTATGTGCTGCACGATATTCGTGCAACACTCAAAAGAAACCGTCTACCTTTAAAGTATCTTCTTCAAAAAAAGTTCTGCTAATTCTACAAAAACGAAAATTTTGCAGCTGTTACTAACCACTGTTTTTCTTTCACGTCTGGCATTTCTGAACAGGTGTTTCTTGACATATTCTATTGGCTCATATGTTCAGAGTACAAAAGAATGGATATAAAACATTTTTATTTGCAAAAAAAGTGCGCTTACGTGGATCATAAAGTCGTATCACTAGAAGAAATTAATGATTGTCATAAAAGTATTTCATCAACAGTTTTAGAATTGAAAAATCTATTAAATCTATTAGCATATGATTAATTTAATTTTAAAACGTAGAATTTATATGAATTATATTGCTGTACAATATTCCTGTTTAGCTTATAGAATAT
Source organism: Synergus japonicus (assembly GCA_900474275.1). Classification (NCBI taxonomy): domain Eukaryota; kingdom Metazoa; phylum Arthropoda; class Insecta; order Hymenoptera; family Cynipidae; genus Synergus; species Synergus japonicus. The sequence continues at coordinate 6,609 of UCOH01006253.1, forward strand.
TTAATTTTTCTTAGTTATTAATATGCTAATTACATTTTTTAAATTTCGAAATTCAATAAAGACGTCTCTTCATTGAATAGATAGAATAAAAGAAATACAGTGATAGAAAACAATAAGGAATTTTTAATAAGCCAAGTGTGAGTAATCAGCAACTGTAACCCGACGACTGATCGTATTCGCGATATAATTAATTAAAAATTGTCTCTTAAGGGCATGTGATCGCTTGTGAGAACAATTATCGACCGAGTAAATAATTATATTCCTCAGGATTATTTCTACGTCTGTCTGATTTTTGTTATTTCTATTTTGAAAATAGTTCATTTCTTAAATAAAAAAAGAGAAAACTTTTTTAACAGTTACGTAATTCATCTTCCGATTTTTAAGAAGTGAGAAGTGCGTCAATTAACACCTCTTTTGAAGGTAACTGTTGCTTCCCACTCACATTACTTGAAAAACAAGAAAAAAAATAATTTAGCCGTTACAGATTGCTGCTTACATAAAAAACCTATAGACAAAAGTGGTTTGCAGGTCGTCTGAAGTAACTTAAGTATCATAAACATGTAACCAATCCGTTAAGTAAATATTTAAATCCGCAACACCTATAAAAGTTTTAAAAACTCCTGACGATTAATTACTATTTGTTTCTAACAGCCCACAGTAAATAAATTAATAACATTTATTTTATGATTTAAAATCATTTAAAATCATCATTTTTAATAATGTTGTTTACTCTTATCAACTGAAATTCCACTTGTTTAAATTTCTCCGTCTAGATGATTAAGATATGAACCTGTCACCAAACTTGTTATTGCAATTGAATCATTACGCTTCTTAATTATTCTATCAACGATTACGAATGTTCGTCACTGCATTGATGAATGTAGAAGTCTGCATAGAGTAGTTTAAAAAAAAAAAAACAAAACGAGTAGGGCAGTGCATTCATGTATTGTGCTAATGGTTCTTATGTATGATGCTTAATATATGGCATAAGAATCGCTGGTCCAGCGTTTGGAGGCTGTGCATGGGTCGCTAATTACACGCTTAGGTGTGCATTAAATTTTCCTACTAAAATCCTACCGCTTACCGGCCTCCACGGGATCACCGGCCGAACAACTGAGCGTCTGGTTATCGCATCCTTTTTCTACTTTGCATCAATGCCTCTGAGACTCGAAAGTTTAGTCACGCAACTGTCACTGACACGAATGTTTTGAGACAAGCTCACCGTCGTTCGTTCCACACTCAACTGCCAGTGAATACAGGAACGAGACCCGAGTACACAGAATATGAACGAACCAGCTGTCTGGCTCGATACCGTCTTTTTCTACTGAGCGCAGGTCTAATTTTGGGCTAACCAGTCGAACCTTCTACTACTCGTTCCCCTTTTCTCAGAATTCCTGACTCGTACCAGGAAATTCCTTCTTTATCTGCCATCAATAATTAAGAGTGTTTAATATAATTTTAAATAGTATTAAATAATAAAATAGCAAGAAATAATGAGAAAGGAAGAGAAAGATTTATAATTAAAAATTATTTCTTCGTAGTCTGATATTCTTTGTTATTACCAAATTATTACTAATTTCTATCTTTGTTTCTGTAGAGGATTCATTTACCATAAGAGCAATTTAGTTTCTCCAACTTTACACTCGCAAAAATTAAAACCGGCGGTAAATGACCAGTTTTATAGGAAAAAATATTAAAATTTGCTCTTATGGTAAGTATTCATGTTGATAAGAAAGAAGAACTTTCGGATAAAAAATTGTACAGTAGGAAAGAAGAAATTCTGCTTGACCAACGTATTTAAAGTTACTATTGGTTACTATTCTCGAACCTTTCACATTTATACTTTACCATAAGAGCAATTTAGTTTCTTCAGCTTTACTTTCGCAATAATGAATATTTTTCACTAAAACTAGGCGTTTTACTTCCGTTTAATACAGAAGCCTAGTTTTAGTGCAAAATATTTATTATTGTGAAAGTAAAGTTGTGGAAACTAAATTGCTCTCATGGTAAAGTATCATATGCCCTTAAGAGGTAAATGGCCTGGATTGGCCTGGGTTTAGTGAAAAGTATTTATTATGAACGTAAAGTTCAAACAAATATTTGGTTTTTGATACTAGTAAACGTTTAAAAGTTTTTAACTGAGAAAATAAATTTCTACTTAAATTCAATTTTGCGCCTGAAGATTACTTCCGTCTCCATTTGAGAATCTGCTCCAATTCTCACCCTCATTTCCAACCATAATGATCTGCCTTCCCAGAGAAAACTACCCCTGTCTGACAGCAGGGGCAGTTTATGAAGTGGAAATAGAATTTCAAAGTCAGATATATAACAGAGTTTATGTGACATGAGAAAAATTTAAGCTGGCTGCAATAACGGTGTCCTTGCATTTTCAGAAGTCACTTGCTTCTCATTTATTTTTTATGAAGTTCTGTGCAAGATAAATGAAAAGAAAGTGACTTTAACAAATAAAGAATTCTATTTTCGCATGAAAAAATCCTTCTTTCATGAAGTTTTTATTATTTTCACAAGTACTAACAAAAACCATATACATTATGTACAAAAACTTCAGCGATTTATCTACATAATGTAAACTAAAACACTAAGGCTAAAAGGTATTAATAATGCAAGATGATTATGCTTATCTGAACTTTTGATGAGAGATTAACTTTTGACAGGTTTGTGTGGCTGGTGTCTTGTACTATTATATAGAAAGTTAATGCGATGTAGCTTCAAAACAGCTAAAGCTTCTGAAATCCTTTGAGTACTATTTCCGCACTTTCATTTTTAAAAATGATATGGAAAAACTCAGAAATTTTCAAAAGTTTATGCTAATTAATGGTCTTCAAGGAATTCATTAATCATTCCACTCTATAACTGCATTATTTCTCTGACAGCAAATTCATTGACGCAATTACAATTATTCTTCATGAGCGTATTTAAATTTGTGAACCCTCCATTTAATTTAGTCATTAAAATATACGAGCAACCGAAATTTAAATTACAACTTGAATATTTGTGCTTTAAAATGCACATATATTTGAATGGAAAATTTGAAAAAGTCGAGACTGACAACGAGAGAGTGAAATGGAATTTTATCTTAATTAAGTTTATTTATCTTGGTATTTTTGAAGTAGACGTTAGTCATCAACTCAAAAGCACGCTAACCTAATTAAAATAAATTTTCAGTTGTCACTTAACCACGAACCGCTAACCATGTAATTACTATTTCCGGTTAGCTAATACGTTCTAAACATCATGAAATCAAGTTTGCATATATCACACTACGTGCTTGTCAAATCCACTCCTGTTTCAAATAACAATTTTCAATAAAATTGAACAAATACCTCTTAATACAATTTCCTTATTTTTTATTCTCCTTTTTTTTTTGTTTTTTATTCTCCTGGACGGAAAAGTTTAATTCAAACCTCTATTTCGCTTTAGAAGAAAAATATATTTAATTTACAGTGGAGCTCACACAACCTGTTGAATCTGGTCAGTGATTTTCAATTTAGAAAAAACGAATCTTCTTTTTACTGTAAAATTCAGGACACAGTTGCATTTTCAAATATCGACATGGTATCACCTTTCTAGAGTGCATAGTCTAGATGCTCGCACAGTCTTTCCAAGTGCCAATAAAAGCCAAATGCTATTTCCAGTGGACGACTATGCAACGTGCCATGTAGGTACTTTTCTCTTTAGGACAGTAGGAGGATGTTCTCAAAAGAACAGAGAATAGCAATAGACTAGAGAAAATAAAAGAAGAATGAGATCGATTTCAACCAGTAATATTGCTCGTGACCACATACGCTGGTTATTTGTTTCACAGAGCACATGACATCACGAATGATCAGATCCTACATCCGTTTCCATTCAAAACAAAGCCATCTTTATTTACGAACATTCCGGGTGGAAATGCTTTTATTTTAGTACAAATTGGCCCAACAAAAGGAGCAATGCCTCATAAAAGTGGATTCTTTATTGTTCAAGGTTTTACATGAGGCGTGTGAATCGCAATAAGCGGTTTGCAGCTCTGAGAAAAATTTATCGTCGAAATTTACTGGATTTTATATATCCTAAGGATTTTGTGTTCTAAGAATTTTGTGTCCTGAGGATTCTACGTATTATTACAATAAACGTAATTTAAAGTATTTGCTTAAAAGATCGATGAAGTTTACTTAGAGGGCAAGAATTTTGAAGGAAAGTCTATAGGGAATAGTCGTAAAACGACCTAAAGACCATCAAATTTCTCCCGTCACTGGGGATGTCACACGAATGTCTTGGTCCTGGGGAATCGTGCAGATATTTTAGGGACTTCCCTTCGGACATAAAAGCCTTGTGACGCGTTTCTGGAATAACGTCGAATTTTATAGACGAAACTAATCAAAATCCTTTTTATCCTTTGGCTCGAAAATCTTCCAGGTAAAGCTTTCTTATGTCAGACTCTACGCCCTTTTCCTGCTTCGACTTTTACCTTTCGTTCTTTTATCTGAGTTTCGAAAACACTTTTATTTCATTCAACTTCTGGTCGACACGCTCAGCGTGTAATGGTTTTCTATCACGTCTTTTGTCGTCTTTACGGCCTTTCAGACCCCGACCCAGTGGCTTAGAAACATGACTTTGAAACATGTGGAGAGAAGTTTTATTTATAATGATTTTCAAAAATATTTTCAGTGGCGAGTGATATTTCATCCCCCTTTGCTTAGGAAATCAGAAAAAAGTATATAATTAAAGCGCAAATAGAATTCGGCTGTGTTTTTTTTAAACTGGGAGAATAAGAAAGAAGATACTATTAGGATGGAAATTTTTTATGAAGTTCAGGTGTAAAGGAGCAACGCAAAAGGCGCTAGAGTGTAAACTTAATATTTTGAATATGCATGAGTTTTCTTTTTTGTTTCATGGGATTGGCTTCTAGTAGAATTTTTCGTAATCTGATCAACCTTTGATGTCGAGAGAGGGACCGAGTCGCAGACTGCGAACTGTGGCTTGTTATGAGAAACATGACATTCACGTATGAACGCAGGTGCATTCCTTGCAAGTTATACGATTATCCATCATGTACAGAGGGTGTTTTTCGGAAGTGGGCGAAGCAATTTTCTAATCGACTGACTGTAAGTTTTTTTACCTTTGCAGATTTATTTCCAAATGAGAGCTTCCTTTGAACTACTCGCAACCTTTCTGTCTCCACTTTCTAGGATTACTTTAGGGGCTGTATATTTCACATAGGCCACACGAAAAGACACTTCTTATGGATATTAACAAAAAGTAATCGAGAAAACTGTATTTAAATATATAAGGCATTTTTTAACGCATTCTTTGACGAAAAAATGCATATGGAGAGGGAATTATATTTGCTATTTGAAACAAGCCGCTTTATATGCAAAGCAGAGTATTACGCTGATAGCTGACAAAGCAAACTTTTCAATGTTTGATTTTTACCCTCCTATATTCTGCATATTTAAATAAAAGTATTTTATTTTAACTTGACAATAGTTGGAGTACCTTTGAGAGTGGAGATAAAGGATATGTTTACGGAAGCATATATGTCAAAATGAGGGAAAAAGGAACAAGGGAAAAAAGGAACGTGATCTACCTTCAGAAGCAGGTTGAAATTTAAATCCTCGGTTTAAATCTCTCGAAGCATTTTTGAAAATCTGGAAACAAAATGCTTATTATAAAAATATTATTAAAATGCATTACTATAAAACTGATATAATTTGAAAATAAAATTTGATGTGCAATTCGTGACATCAATCGTCGATATAGAATTGTGTTATTTTCTTTTCAATTGATATTTTGCATCAGTCTACGAGTGTCAAATTTCCACATTTTATCTTCACCGCAAAACAATTTAAAGTTTCTATGTCACCTACATATCAGTTGAACCGAAAAATAGGTAGAAAATCGTTTTATCTGTTCCGTTATAGCATTTTATATTACTTCTACATTCAGGCTAGGTATTTTAAGGATAAAACTATATGTATGTACAATTTTATTGGTGTAGTTAATGAGGTTTCATAACAATAATGACCTCTTAAAAATCATAAAGTTTGCGTTTGAGACCTCTTCTGTAATGAGTTTGCTCACTGAAATGAGTATAAGAATTTAAACTGAAATCCAATTTAAATTTATACCCTAATTAAAGGTTAATCAACCTTTATTTAAATACTCAATTCGTATCATATATTATGATATTTTGAAAAACAGTATTTATTTACCTTTTATTTTCACTCATAATTACCTACCTATCAATTATTTTTTTTAAATCATTTATCTTACTTAGATAGATGTCATAATAAAGTCGCACAATTTTAATTAATTAATGGATATGAACTTAATATAAATTTTTGCTTCAGTACTCGCTCAATTTATTATTAAAAAGGGTTGACATTTCAAACCTCATTTCAAACTATGATTTATCACTTAAATAATTTTAATAATTAATTCTTTCAAGTAGAAAAGGAATTTTATGGTCAGACAGAATACGTTCAAAATTCAATACTTAATTATACAAAAAATTCGGGTATTTTTGGCAAATTTCCATGAACCAGGATCAATAGAGAGGATCAAACTCGCATTGTTATGTTACGCACTATTGCGGAAAATTTGCACAAGTGAGGTGGTCAAAATGTTGTCGTTGTTCCTGTTTAAAACTACATGGAAACTCGCGGACGCAATAAACCGATAGCGTTCCATGTTTATGTGGCATTTTATCGCGATTTAGCTTGTCCGTTTTATCTGTACCTATCTGATGCTTTAAAGAGAATCATTATATTGGTTTTATAACGCGACATACAGTTGTTGTTTACTCTACTACGATGCATCATAAATAAGCACAGAATCAGGAATAAAAAGCTAGAAATTTTGAATGGAACACGTCTTTTTCAAATTTTTTCTCTTTCTTCACGAAATTTTTCATACCAAATTTTTTCTATTTTTCTGACAAACAGTTGATCCAACTTCTTTTAGTATTCTGATTATAGAATAAAAAATAAAAATATATCGTGAGACCTTAAGTGATTAGATACTTTCATCAATTATTGTAAGTCACTGACTGTCCTGATTTGAAATTGAAAGTAACTCGGCAAGAGATCTTGAACTTGCTCTTTGAAAAAGGGAAGGTTTCACAGCGGGATTTTCACCTTCAGTCTTTCTAGGCAAGCTACAGTTGAAGGAAGAAAATACTTGATTTCTTACCGACGCTGACGGTCTTTCATATATGTATGAGGAAGAAAATCCTGAGAATTGGATCTGACAAGTTTACATTTAAGCGAATTAATTGTATTCGTAACAAATTTTAGTCTATATTCACTATACGCTTTTTTCTTTTTCAAATAAAACGTAGAATGAAGTATATTTCAGGATTTTCCAGTAGTCCGAATTAAACTATTAAGTTTCATTTGAGTTTACTGTCTGCTTAAATTTTTAATCAATCACATGTTTTTCTTTTCCTATACCAGAAATGATACTCCGCAGCTTTTCAATTTTCCTTGGTGACGGAAACGTTCAATTAGACTGGCGATAAATCAGATTCAAATGGGAATGGCTACATGAGCTATCGATGAGGACGCGCTCAGTAATCGGACGCTGAGGTCGCTGAGGTTGACAATCTCATTTACTATTTGTGGTTCTCTGACCATTCCACTGCAGAGCTTTTACTTGGAAATTAGTTAAAACGTTACGCAATTTTTTCCTTCAAATATCGTCGTTTATACTTCAGAAATATTTATTCATCGCGTCAAGCGTGAATTGTTATGTTATGTTATTACGCTTTGTAATGTTATATTTCCATGCACACGCTTCCTTGCGTTGTACCATTTACATTGAAATTCGAGACCGGTCACTTCACATCAAACGAAATTCAAATTACCACTTTTGAACAGGAGTAATTTCTTCGCCTGAACGAGCGGAAATGTTTTCGCAGAGGAATTTTTATTTCTGGCTGCTAAATGGTGTGAACAATTCTAATAAATATATAATATCAGTAACAATTTTCAGTGAGAATATAAATTGTAAATTTCACGAATAATTTTAAAATATATCTTTGTGCATTTTTAGATTTCTTTTGATGTATTATGTTATATTTATTTTATAACGTGTTGATACTGTGGCTGCTTATAAAATTCTATTCTCGAGTTCAAGGTGGTTTAAGGAATACTGCAGTACTGCTGAACGCTCCTGGAATCTTTGAAATATTCATGCTTTTCCAGAATGTGTCAGTCGCGTTGCTTCCTCCATTTTCGTTAGAGAGAGAAATACGTGCAAGAATAAAATAATTTGGCTGAAAGGCGTCTCAAAAGAATCGCATTTTTCACCACTGAAGGATATGTGAAAAGGTGCTTATGCTTATTATCTCTAAAATATGGAATAATATCCTTGAATCATAAAATTTTTCTCTTTCAACGAAAGTATATTCTAAATTTACGGATGTTTAATTACCTTGAGATGAATAGCACCTGTTGACAAATTAAATGCCTCTTATTTTAGATCCTGCGTAAAACGAGGAACTTTTGAAACTTTGTTTGCGAAAAAGATTTTGGATACTTCCGAAAGAAATTTCAGTTTCATCTCGCTAAGCCTTTCAAACGCTTATTCTCGTAACTAAGGTAATATGTATTTATCATTCAGTTTAATGCCGACAGCAAAGAATTTTCTTTTAATTAATTATTTATTTCGTTTATCCGCTAACCAATGAGATATATTATAATAAATGAGATATGTTATAATAAATGAGATATGCTATAATAAATGAGATATGTTTGTCTTTCTTTCAAATAAAATTGATATCGTTTCAGTAAAGATTGTAAATAGAAAGGATGTGAAGGACGATTTAAAATTGTGATATATTTCTCAGGTTATATTTGTGTAAGCGATGTATAGAGTGGATTCTATATGTATTCAGTATAAGACCATAAGAAGCTTTCTTGCTACTTACGTAAATATCAGAGGAAATTCCGCTTTGGAGCATTTCTTCAGATGTAAATTTACTCTCGCAAACTAAAGATCGGCATTACGAACATGATTTACGTAACATTATTAAATTTATTAAGCTCCCAACTGTTAAAGTTAATATTCAATTACAGTCTTTCATCCTTTTCTCCTCTTGAATTTGAAAGTACGCTGTTTATTATATCAATATTCAAAACCGTATAATTGATTAGATTTCTTGTTTTCCTTTGTTTATATCATATTTTTTTAAATGCACATCTTGCCAGATAATACAAATGCGAGAAACCATAAATCCTTCGTGCTTTATCGAAATCAGGAGTGGGTCAAGATTTAAAATGAAAAAGCAATACGGTCAGCAGAGCCGCTTCATTGACAATCAATTCGTCGTAAAATATGCTCTGATTTATCTGCCATTTGCAAAATCTCTTTGTGTGATATACACTATACACAGCTCCAGTGTAAGCGGGCTGAAGAAAATAGAAGGACATTCGGTCCATCGATTTTCCTTTTAATCCTCGAGAATTTAATTTCAAATTTTCAACATTTTCAGGAAGACAATTTAAAATATATGAGAACCATAACTTTTATCGTCAATTATGCAAAAAAAAATGTATCTAAATTTGAATTTTTACTAGAGTGTCATCTGTTGCAACACATTTTTTCAATTTGTTTTTTCACTGGAAACCTGTGATGTATACCTATAACCTGCCAACGAAACTTTGGCAAAATTCAAGTAAACTCTAACACAGTGAATATACAATATACAAGGCGTATATTTGCATGTATTTTGATATTTAAATGGATACCCAGCCAGGCCATGTTCTCTTTGAACCCTTACAGTTCTACAAGTCCTATCATATACATACAACGTATATATATCTAGTATAGTTACATATATATAGTTTAGGTGTTGGATTCTGTATATATTTCAGGATACCCTGGATATGTACTGAAATTCAGAGCGGTTTAGGTAAATTGCGATTTTTGAGTTGAAATGTTAGGAATAGAGAAACTATGAAATTCATATCTCCCAATGATTTCCTTTCTGGTGTCCATTTGAGTATTCCTGTGTGTCTCCATTTATTCATTTATTCGTTTAGAAGAACAGAGAAGCCCAAGTGTAAATTTAGTGTACATTTCATTCTAACAAATGGAATTTAGTTTTGCAATCAAAAAAATATCATTTCTGGCGCTTTGAACGTATTTTATAAAATCTTCAGGTATACAATTTCATTTATATGTAGGATCACTTTTTATATTCAAAAACATAGAACATGCAGTATCTATTTTTATTCTATCTACAAATAAATTGTGATAAATTAGACAGAAGTGAAGTGGCCCAGTTAACAAGAAAATGTATTGCACACTTTTGATCATTAGCAGCCAAAAAATGAACAAATTGCTGCAAGTTCTCAAACAGCTTCTACGTAAAAACTTGAGTGGAAAGCTGGCACCAAGTTTCAGTTTCTGAAGGCATAGAACATATTCTCGAAGAGACATTATAACACAATTTAAGAGTAGAGATTAATACAATAATATTGAAAAAAAAGAGATTATACTACGTATTCAATCATTTCTCTCCTTATATTCATTTTATGTTGTCCTCTGTTTTTTTAACCGAGTAATGACTATTCTAAATTCAGTCAAGGTTTTTCTAGACACCTAGGGAATATCAAACCAGATATAGCAAGTAAAGCTGTCCCGAAGAATGTGAGTAGAAATAAATCGCTCTGCTTCTGGCAACTTTTCTATACCGAGGGGAAAAAGGCATCTTGTCGGCAACTAGTTGCAGTATCAGAAATAGATACAGATAAGCAACTAGTTTTATTTAAATGAGTCAACCTTAAGCGGAAGAATCACCTTAAAAAATTATTTGAAATTCTCGTATGGAGGTCCATATTTTGTTTAAAATATAATCTCCTGAATTATATTCCATATTCGTGCTCATAACTCGAGACAGAGCAGTTTCTTTTCCTCTTCCCTGTAACGCATCGTTTACCTCAATTTTAAATATTCATCCGTAATATATCTCTAACTATGTAGGCTGATGCCTGACTTGCATTAAGCAGAGAGAAACTTCTGAACTTCATGGAATTGAATTCAGTTACAAATTAAAAGCACTCCCAGGAGTCTTGCATCTCGCGAAAAAAGAAATAATTACCTTGAGCTTCATAGAGCAGGTTTCTTTCTATTAGTTACTCTACCTACTTTATTACTGCTTCTGAACTAAAACTTGCTAACTTTGTGATTTCTGATGTTGAAAAAAAAACTTCAAATTCAAATAGAACTTCTGTTTAAGAATTTTTATTTATTTATCCAGTACGTACTTTTTTATGCATATTATACATATATTTAAAAGTGTAAGACAGGAGAAAGGTGAAACGTTCTGCTTTATCTAGCTGAGATGCAAGAGGTGGAGTAAATGTGCAGATTACCAGTTAGCTATATAAAAGCCTGGTCGGAAAATGATCGAGATTAAATCGTTCAGTGCTCGTGTGTGTCCCATCTGTTAGAAAATAAATAAATCGAATGAAGATCCTCGTACGTCAAGTGAAGCAATTGATAATTTAATCAAGTTAATTTGATAATTTGATAATTTGATAATTTGATCAAGTTAATTTGGATATATTTTTATTTTACAGGTGATTTTAGTGACGACGTTAGTGGTAGTCACCGGTACAAACAATAGAAATTTTGATATAAGATTCCAAGACTTTCATACAAGTAATCACCATCCTTTTAGTAAAAATCTTCAATATTTTCAACGTGTTTTGCCTCAACAAAGACGACCTTTTCGATCTTACTTCTTGCGAGACGATACTCCAAATTTTAGAACTCGATTATCACCCTGGGACCAAGTGCCTTCTTTTGCATACGAAAAGCCATATTTTGTTGAACCACCGCCATCTATTATCAGTGAACAAATCATTGTAGAGGAATCTCCACTATCTTTAAGATCAAAACCTTCCATTGACGAATTTCCATCAAGTTGGGGACAACATACAAGACCTTCACATCCAGCTGTAACTCATGACCTTCCACCAAGATTTTATGGTGAACCATCAGCAATTCCTGACCATAAAGTGCCAGAAAGTGGACCATCTTTGCCATATCCTAAACCTGCTCTACCTTTTCGAGGACCATGGGATAACTTTCAGAAACATCCGTCGTTTGACCCTCAATTGCCCTCTCCTGAATCCTCAAACGATTTAAATCTCGGTTGGTTTTTTTCATTGACTTTGCAATGTTTTTAGAGATTATTTAAAGTATACTGGGTTTAAATACACAAACTACACACTAGGCTGTAACTATTTTTGGTGACAGGTGGGATCTTAAAGATGTTTTTTTTTATAAGGACATGTCCATGTGTATTGAGTCTATTTTTATTGATTATTTTATTTTTATTTTTACTCATGCAGTATTTATTTTTCTCAGGAAACTTCGGGACTGGATCAGCGTGGCATTCCCCTGCTCAAATTTCTAATGTCATCAATTCGTGGGCTTTAGGAAACCCAATATCTATGGCAGACATACCATCAATGACTGACATTCCAAATATACAAGCAATTGAACTTCCGTCGACATCAACCATTCCACCACCTCCCCCTTCACCTCCTTCACCTACCTCAGCATCTCCCTTGCTAAAAGATAGCTATGGATTGCCGCTGGTAATAGTTAATAGAAAATCCTTTAAAATCTTCAGAATTTATAAATTTTCTCTATACTAAAAGATATTTAAGCTAGATTCAAAATAGATTATCTTTATTAACTTCAAAATTCAGGATTTCTCTTTTTCTTTTATAATATCTTATCTTCTATCGTTCATATTATCCATAAATCTTGGAAATAGTCGAAAACGTTTGGAGATCTTTAAAAAATTTTATTTATCTAGCTGCAACTGAAAAAAGGTTTGGTTCGGACAACAAAATAATTTTGTTGATATTTGTGCAACACAATTTTTTTGTTGGCTCAACCAAATTATTTGTTCAACCAACAAATCGTTTTGTTGAACTAACAAAAATTTATTTCAGCCAACAAAAGATATTTTGTTGCACAAAATATTTTTTTGAGTGTGGAGTCTATTTTACGATTCGTTATGCCAATTAAGTTTCTGTCTTTATAGTCGGATAACCAAGTCTAAAAAGTGGTTGAAAGTTTTTAATTATTTTTAGATAAATACAGAACATGGGATGACTTCACCCGAACCAGCTAAAGAGGCACCGATATCGGGTTATAGTTTAGATCTAAAACCTAAGGTGGTTTCTAAACTGCTGGTGCTGATACCTGACGTGCAGAGAGAGACCTTCTCTGGCAAGTAAGTGAAAATACTTGTTCAGTTTCCTGAACGTTTCTTTATGGCTTAACGATAACATGCTTAGAATGAAACGAACTGTGGAGTATTCTGTTCTTAGACCACAAAGTCGTTATTTCATCGTTTAAATCCTATTACTTTAGTGGATATTTCTCCAAGTCTTGTGCTTTTTTTTAATTCTTACTATGTTTTTATATCGGTGATTTACAGTAAATCACTGATTTTCAGTAAATTTTCGAACATTAAACGCCACATGAACTGAATTTAAGATCAGAATTTAATTTCAGTTTCAGCCATTTGTTTCTCTAATTCTGCTGACCATACTTTTTAGCCCTTCGATGATGGAAAAATTGCCAGATTCTTATGGACCACCTACAACAATGACGAATGCTGAAAATCCTACTCAGGAATCTAAAAGCAATCTCGTCTTTCAACAATCAAAACAACCGGAAACTTTTAGCTACGTTTCTTTGCAGCATCATCAGATCACTGCTCCTCTGAAATCCATCTCGTCAAATTTTTCGATATCTGTCCCGTCAGCTCCTTCCAGTCAACCGGAAATGATAAACATACCTGTGAGGCTGCCAAAACTGACTTTCGTGAATTCTGAACCGGTTCAATCAGCTTCCACTTCTCATCCAGGTTTGTTATGCCATTTAATACAGCAACCATTTATTATTCATTATTTTTGTATTATATTATATGCAAAAACTATATCAAACTATTTTATATAATTGTAAACCCTTATTTTTAAATGTTTCTTGTTAATCTAGTGTTTTAATTGTAAATTGAATAGAAGCAATCTTGAGGCTTCGTTTTGAAGCTTGGCTCGTTCAAAATGAAAATCAGGTCATGTTGACGCGTGTCCTTTGTGAGAAATTAATAAACGGTATGGTTGAATATTAATAATGCTATCTTTGTGTAATAGTCACGCAGTCACCGGAGCAGCAGAATACACAACAAAATGGATATCAACCTATTCAACCGTACCGGCCATCCGGTAAGCTTATAAAATATTGTTTGTTTTAATATTCCCTGTAGCTCAGGTAAAGGAACGAAAATTTAACTTGAAGTGATTGTCACTGGATAAACCATTTTAAGGCGTGAAATCAACCCTAAAAGTTAATTGCCCTTAAAGTAATTTAATTGCTCTTAAAGTTAATGAAATCGTAATATTTGTGAAGCACTTTATTATTAAAGCCAATCTGAATCTATAAAAAAATCTTGCAAGGTAAAATGATGAAACATATATATATATTTCAGGTAAACTTTAAGGGTTGATTTCAATCTTTAGAACGGTATATCCGCTGGTAAAAAAACACGTGTCTCTTAAATTTTAGTGGGCTACAACATATTGCAATTATATGAAAATCAATGACTGAGACTTCGGGTATCTTACTTGTAAGATTAATGCTTTAATCGTATCAAGTTAATTAAATTTATTCCATTTACGGCAATTTCCCTTCGCCAAATAGGAAAATTAATTAGTTTAATTAATTACATTAGATCGGTCTTTCTCCCGTTCAAACTTAGACCAGTTGTGTCTGACAGTTTACATAGCCAGGAATAGATAAATGAACATTCAACCGTAGACAAACTTTCTTGACCCATGTTCTCTACCACCTTCGCTGATTCAGATCAATTTAATTTGCATTATTCATTATAAATACTAGTAAATAAACAGATTAGTCCTTTCCAAATTTCAAGTCTTGTAAATACGACTTTTAAAATAAATTGGTCATAATTATGCGTCAATATTGGTATTCATAAAAAACAGCTGTTCCGTCTGAATAGCTTTTTTTCAGTATAAATATCGTAGATGGAAAAGGGTCGGCTATTTGTACCTAAATTTTGGTTCAAACAGTCAAGTAATATTTAAGATTATAAATTAGAAAATAAGATAAATATTCGTGCCGTAGGGTTCCAGCAGCAGCTTGGCGGTTTCGGTGGAATAGATTATAGCGCTCAACGGAATAATCCTGTCCCGAGGCCTGCGGTGTCATGGATTGGAAAAGAGGGTTTAAATCTGCCAGAACAATTCCATCCATCTGTATCCACTTCTCCAAAGGTGAATAAAAAAAAATGAATTGTATGAATGGGATCAAAATACGTTAGAAAATTTAACTCTTGAAGAAACTTAATTTTTATTTGTATTTTTCTTCCTTTAAATATTACTAATTTTGCGAAGACAGTGTCTTTCGCACTTTTTAGTTCATATTACTGAAATGGAATAATGAATACCTCTTTTGCAACTTTTGCAAAGTTTAAATTAATTTTACTTATTTTGAAGAATTTTTTCCTCTCAAACAGAAACTAATTTACCTTGCATCTGAAATAAAGTCGCTTCATTACATCACGTAAATATGAAAGGGTTAAATTTTAGAGATAAAGTAGATGCTCGAGGTACTTCCATTGAACATTGCAGAAAATTATCCTTCAAAGAGAAATTAATTCACTTTGATGATAAGGTGAAACCTATTGTAAATAAAAAGTAGAAATTAAGATTTTTATACTGAATTTTGAATTAAAGAATTATTTTTAATTAAATTGCAAATAGTAATTGAAAGGCTGAGAGGATTTTTGTGTCAAAAGTTTATTCTTAAGACAAGTTATATTTTTCAGCAGCCAATGTTATTAAACATAAAGGATTATCGTCTTCCATAAGGCATATAAAAAATGAGTACCATGATAAGTTTTCTTTGTAATATTTATAGAAGAGTATAATGCAATTTTATCTTTACCTCCAGTTCTTTTATGTGCTTTCAGTATAAAGTAGTTTTAACAAAAGTACTGCAACTTTTAGAAATTCTTCGTTATATTTTCTTTTACAGTTTGAATATGGTCCACCTCTATGGTAAGCCAACGAATACAAACATCTAGGAAGACTTGCGAATTTTTAAATAAATTTTACGGAACTAAGGAATTATAAATAATTATCAGTGCCAAAGGATTCGGCACAGAATTAAAGTCTATAATAATTATAGACTTAATTATATAATTAAGCCTCTGTACATAATTTCATATTTAGAATTAATATAATTTTAGTAAGCGATTCAAGTCTTTTATATACAAATATCGATTAAAAAGTTTTATATGAATTTTTGAGGTGTGTTCAAAGCTGAAAATTATAACAAAAAGTAGCGAAAGGAAAAATCAGGGGAAATGAGGAAAATAGCATATGAAAAATAAATTAACGAAGAGAAAGCGAATATAATTATTAACGAAAAAAAAATATCGAATAAAAATGTTTTCAAAGCTTTCTGTAGTTTCAACCTCGTTATAGTTTTAATCCTCTTTGAAAGCATTGCAACTGAAAGGTTTCCACAGACTGTTCTTCATTTTATCACTTATACTTTGAAAGAATATAGAATGTAAATACAGACAATTTCTATACTTTTTTCATCACATTCCATTTAATAAATGTATTTGTCTTTGAAAATGAAAGAATTATTAAGGATTATGCAATTTTTAATGAAAGAATTTTCAAGACTTAATTATTAAATCTTCGAAACTAAATAGAAATTGTTTAACAATTGAAAGGAACTTTATTTAATGATTCTTGTTTATATCTAATTCTGATCTTACTTTAGAATGTTTTTATACGTATCATTCGTTTTATACGACAGGAATTAGACGTAAGAAAATGGTAAGAGCGTTGTAAAATTTCAACTATAAAGTGAAATGGTACCCTGTAAAAGAAAAAACTTCCTGTTTTTTGAAAGCCTTTGAAGTCAAGAATTCACGAGATTAAATTTCAGTTTTTCGATGTCGAATATTTATTTTAGTAAAAATTACTAAAATATAGTAACGCTGAATTTTATCAAGAGAAAAGGAGAAATAATTGTAAAACCATATTCAGTTATTTTATACTATAATTCATAGATTTTAACAAGTGTCTCGGTCCTGTTAGCATGACTTGTGTGTCTGTCTGCGTGTGCGTTTTCGCGTGAGTATGTATTATGTATTGCCTTCAATTAAAAGTAGCATTTAGCTATAATCTTTTCTTTTCTTATGATACATCACTTTTTTCACCTTTTATCGATAATTTTAGCAAACTAAGGATCACATCTTACAAACTATGCCCTGTATAGACCATTGGTAGTAATAATTAAGAAATGCATAGGAAAACTTAGCGCATGCTCTACACTCGCACAGACAGATTTGCAAATTTATTTTTTCTTTCTATTTTTTTTCGGGCATTCCCTTAACGCATTCAAACCTTGTTTACAGAGTTTTACAGTCGAGAAACACACACCGAAAAATTTCCGAGACTCGGGCTCAGTTAGGAATCTGCAGAAATTCTCCTTTCAGTAAAAGCGCTCGCATAAGTATATATTTACATTTTTAAGCTATCATCGCACTTCTTTTTACACAAATAACTGTCACTGCCTGTCAAAGATAATGTCACTTGTAGAAGAACGCATCAAGTTAGAAAAATACGTTGATTTTATGAGTAAAAGAGACAAGTTTTATCGGAATTTTTACTGTTCCTGTTCCAATTTCAAAGATAAGACTAATAATGATTTTGCGATGATCTTTATTGATAGTTTCATGAAACAATTAATTGTTTCTCCATTCTCGATTAACGCTTCAATAAAAAAATTTTAGCACTTTTTATATTCACCAACTATACAATAATATTGTGCTTTATTACCTAATAATGTTCCTTAAACACAAAATTCAACATTATAATAAAATTCGAATCACTTGGTACCTGAAGTATTTTTTAATAAAAATTGACAATATTCTATTCTTGAATCTTCAAAATTATTTTTGTACATCCAGAATTGTTCATTTTACTGAAACTCCACATGTCTGACCAAATTATTATCTTCTACTTGAAAACAGTCCAGAATGTTTTAGTTGGAGTGTACTTTGAGTAGAGGAGGTCATATTTGACGAGACAATACAATTTTTCAAATTATTTTTGTACGTCAAAATTGTTTATTTTACTAAAACTTCACGTGTCTGACCAAATCGTCACTTTCTACTTGAAAACAGTCCAGAACGTTTCAGCCTGATGTGCGAGTATTTTTTCAATAGAAGTGGGCGTATTTAACAAGACAGTACGATTTTCCGATGCTTCTTGCAAGCTCTACTTAAGATAACTGAAAATCTTATCAAGGATGTTCCACTGTACAGAATCATATATAATATTAACTATCTATGTAAAAGTATTTTTTAAATAATCTTCCATTTAGTTTCTCATTAAAAAATTGTCTGCACTCCAGGGTACCAAGTGACAGCTTTTAAAATTTTTCTTTCTAACAATAAAAGATAATTTTAATAAGCATAAAATATATCTATGACGTAAAAATAATTCTTTAAAAATCTAGACCGGAGGCCTTCATATAACAATGACATTGCAAGTTAAATCGTATATTTCTCTCAGCAAAAAACTTCACTCCTTGCATAGTTTTATTTTTTACGTCTCCTCGAAATAAATCCAATTTTATTTGATAACTTTATACAATTTTCATCCTATCAAATAAGCACCTAGGTAATAAATACTGAATACCTAAAATACTGAAATTCGGAGAAATAATTCAAGTAGATGATTATTATAAATGAAAATTATTATTATTATAAAAGTTAAAAAGATGTGGATGACGAGAAAATCATCAAAGATATCAATAATATTATACTACATTTGATTTTAAGTGCTTGTTTAGCAGTCCATTTAGGCCTTTGATTGCAATTTTGAAAATGTATTTGATCGAGCATAATTACGTATACACTGTACAGTGCGCACGATCGAAGATCGCTAAATGTCTTGAAAATAGTCAACACATAATGATAGACATTTTCTTTCTGTCGCTCGTTAAACGAGACTCTTTGGTACGCCATTTCTATTTACAAATATACATTATAGAGCTTACATTCTACATAATTTTCACATCTTTCAAAAGAAAACATACAGTAAAAAGCTTTGATTATAAACATTATTGCAACAGCACGTGTATCCACGCATTCAGTATTTGAATTTGTTTTCTTTATTGAAATTAAATGAACTTTTTTCTTTTTCAAAGCTTCTCTTCGATTCTGAATGAAAATATTATTTCCTACGAAAAAACCTTTGGTAAGTGGACTTTGAAACTTTTACTGATATGTCTCGGAAATTCGGGAAGTTGTATAATTAGCCACGTGAATGAGTTTGACAAGATTCCAAGATATCTCAGAAACAAAAAATAATAATAAATAATAATAAGAATATAGTAAAATTGTATTCCATGAAAAGTTTGATATATGTTCTTGAAAGAAGAAAATTGAATTTCGCATGCAAAGGCGAAAAGAAATCACAAGAGAAACGAAACACTGCGAAGATAAAGTGATAGAATCAGGAGAAAAATTTACATGATTATTTTGAATTCGAAAAAAGGTGGTGAAATATTTTCAGATTTTCACTTTTTCCACGTGGCGATTACAAAGAAAAGGTTTGCCTTGCATCCAGTTGTTTGAATTCAGAATTGAGGCATACTAAAATGATATATTTTATCAAGGAGGAAACATTAGGTATATAAATATATCGAGTTGTGCGCGACGCACAAATAGAGTGTAGGTATCACCGTAAAAGGCGACTTTACTTCCGTTATCCTTTACAAGTTTCTTGAGCGAAAAAATATTACTATTCCTTAATGTCTATAGTAATACTGTCGCGGTACGTCATTTACTCTATATTCGCCATAATCTATTTATATTCGCCATAATGTATTTTTCGACTACCTTCACCAGAATTCAAACATCAAAAAAACTTTCGTCAGCTTTTCAAGAAATTTCTATTAATTTTTACACGATTAATTCACTAATCGATACGAAGCTCATTTTCTTAGCTAATTGTAAATGTTGTGAGTTGATTATTTATGAAATGAATATTATTTACTAAAAAATGTTCACTTCTTAATAAGAAGATTGCAAATTGCGAAGATGTTTTTGGTGAAATTAGAAAAGGTAATTTGGTCCTAAAGTTTTAGATTAGCTGTACCCGCTATTTCGAATTCTGCGAGATTTATTCCGACTGCTGAATTTCTTAGGAGAGAAGAAGAAAATATATTACTTAAAGTACTAACGAGTTTAGAAAATTAAAAGCTTACTTTCTCCCTGCTTTATGTGTGGAACAATTGGCGAATTTATAGCTGAATGTTTTTTTAATAATGAAGTGTAACTGACTAAAGTCGAACCAGCTTACGGAAGGCCTTCCGGAATTCGGGATTGAACACGGTGTAGATCACGGGATTGACGAAGCTATTCATATAACCAAGCCACGAAGTGAGAATGAAAGCTGTAACGCCAGGCGAGCAATTTTCCTTCAATTTCGTACAGAGAGCATCCATTAGGTTGCAGGTGAAAAACGGCACCCAGCATATCAGGAAGACACCTGTAAATTAAAAATCTACTATAATAGACATCAATTTATAATTTTATTTCCACCTCCAATCATGAATTATTACTTTTCTCTGAATATGGATAATTTTAAAGAGAACTTGCCAAGTACAATAGCTAAAGTCTTTGTCGCTTTGCGTTCCTTCTTCGCCGAACTCTTTTCTCGTTTTTTCTTGCTAGCTTTATTGGCTTTGTATATTGTAAATCTGGACCCAGAGGACGCGTTTTTTCGGTCCTTCTTGGAAGAAGAAGCTCCTGTCAGTAAACTGGGAGACCTTCCGAGTTGGAATGGAATGAGAGATCTTGAACTCTTGAACCTCTTGAGTTCTTGTTTATTTGTGCTATTTCCATTTCGCTTCGATTGTGAATTGGAACAAGTTGTGCCACGTGGAGGTGGGGACGAAGAAGTTGATGAGGACGGTCCGGAAGTACCCCTAGGATTAGGACTTGGACTCGAATTCATCTCTATTGCTTCGTGTAGTAATGTACTACTCGCTGCTCCATCGTAGCCTGAATCCTTTCTCACAGTCACTGTTGACCCCGAGTTTAGCTGGGCCTGGGCGACTACACTGAAACGACAACTAAAATTCGAACATAAATATGAGAATCTATTACTTTTTAGGAACCGAAAAATAATTTTTCATCTTAAGTCCCAGTTGAATCTTTACTTTATAAAAATCAAAGAATAATGAAATATCTCTCAACTGGCTGACCACATATTGACCTGCACTACTTCCCGGATACATTTTGAATAAATAATAAAATAAAAATAAAAATTATGTTGTTAAGGTTTGACATTTATGAAGAGAGGTATATTTCCTTGTCCACTCTACATTTAATCATAAAATTCTCATTTAAAAAATATCATTCAGAATTGAATGGAAAAAAGACCAATATTTTATTGGAAAATGCATAGCAAAGAAAATCCAATATTTTTTCTCGTGCATTATTCTCTCTCTCTCTCTCTCTGCTGTTCTTCTTTGAAGATTTATAACTAACGACATGCCATAGTTTGAAAGTTTCTAATTTATAACGTGCCCTAGTACTTTATAGAGAGGTAAGAGCACATTATTAAGTCTACGCAAGGAAAAATATGGTCGGTTGAAGCTAAGCCATGATTTGTGCAATTTTCGCCTCATCATTTCCTTTCATTCAAATATTGAAAACCCTTTAAAAGCCGTTTGAAATATCGTTCTTAAGCCAAAGAAAGTCAAGATTCAATATCCATAAAGTTAATGAAAACTGGAAATTCTCTTCTCTCGAAAAAAAATCGGCCAAAAATCTAATATCTATAATAAACAGAGAAAAATATAACATAAAAAGTGTTCTTTATTCGAATTTTCTCTAAAATCTAATAGGTAATTCTGTACTGTTATAAAAGCTGAGTTTACAATGTCTACCTATATTTCTTCCTGTATTTACTATTTTTATTCTTTCTTTATAGTAGGTACATCCAGTGAAAATCTTTACGATGTAAGTTCCGAAATTACCCGACTTTTAATTTTCTTTTCGCAAGAAAGACTCACTTTTTGTTCACGTTTAACGAAGTGGCTCACAAAAAAAAGTGTACAGCGAGAAAGAAAGAGGGAAAACAGAAGAAAAAAGAGTAAAAGAGTAACATGTGGTTCTAGACAGCTTATTTGAAAGAAGAACAAACTGCAATTATCCCGAGAAGCAAACAGTCTCTGAAACAGCGGATAGCAGTGACCGAGGTGAAGAATAAAAGCAAGGCACCAAAACTTTCTAATTTGTAAACCAGAAAAGTAATATCAGCTTAATTAGTAAATCTAGCCAATTAAGAAAGACGAAACTTGGAGATGGCCTCGGAGAGCATTGTCTATATTAAGCTCTCGATCTTCCAGAGGTGAAGATAATTGCCGTGTCATATTCCAGCAAGAAACTCATTTCTAAGAATCACGTAGTCGCTATAGCATTCATACTTCCGGCTACTTGGTACAGAAACATTTCTTATTCTTCGCAAGATCCATTTCATTTTTGTCCTCTACAATTTTCTCTCATTAGATTAATCTCTTGAGAATGTTTTACAATAAAAAATAAAATTGGATGCACGACCTTAGTTAATATGCTTCCTGCTACTACTTTTTCAATTATTAAGAAACGTGCGAAAGACATCAAATTTATTATTTGAATTTCACTTGGAAACCAACACGATTATTTTTGTTTTCCTTCTTACAATTTTAAGTCATTCAAAAGCTAATCAGATTTGCAACAACAGTGTATATCAGATTTTTTAAGAATTTTCTGACACCCCTTTTTTTAGAGAGGAATTTCAAGAGGTTTCTTAGAATTTTAAGGGATTTTGCCGATTTTTAAAAGATTTGGTGATATTTTAAAGGATTGCGTATAATTTCATGAGATTCCTAATTGTAATGAATTTTAAAAGATATAAACGGAATATCATCGTAGAATTGTAACTTCTAAAATATTGTATATATTTTGAAAGACTTAAAGTTTGTCGGGTAATTTTATTGAGGGATTTAAAAAGATTTTTATAACAAAAGATTTCGTATAATAGAATTTAAAAGGATTTTGAAATTTATCGTTCAATTTCAAGAAATTGTAAGGGATTTTGAAGCATTTTAAGAGAATTAAGAGCCATGTGCGCCATTATTTTGTTTCCCTTCTTAAACAACTAAAATTCAATAAAAAGATAATCAGGTGGCAGCAATTTTTTAAGATAGGATATAATATAAAATATCTTACGCTGCTTCCTCGACGACAGTGGCTAGAAAGTACTCGGTGCTTTTTTCGTTGGAGATGACGACCACAGGATCTAAGGGCGTCTCATCCTCGTCCTCGTTACTCCCAGATGCCGTGTTAGTTGGTTCTTCTATCCCCGGTGCCACGAGGGCTGCTGCCCCCAGTGCAGTCTCGGCGAACCTTGCCACAGAATACCCACTACGTGACCTTAGTCAAAAGCCTCTAAAAAGCTTCTACAGTTACATGACCCTTAAAGATCCTAGCTGCATGCTTCTTGTTAAAATAAAACCTCTCCTACATAAGCTTCTAGTGTAATATTCTATTAAACTCTGCAAATTACAACTTTTACTGCCATGGCGACTAGGGCAGTCCATTTTGTGCAGAAAAGTTTTCATAAAATTTGAACGGATCAGTGGATGGACAAAGAAAGAAATGGGGAAGGAAATTTTGAGAATCTAAAAGAAAAGGAAAAATGTGAGGGAAATAAAATATAATTTTTACAAAGAGCAATAAAATTGGGACTTTGTAATTATACTCAAAGACATTTTTCTTTTCTCGAATTTTTTTAAAGGAATTCTAACTCAAAATGTATATATTGCTTGGACCACCCTAAACACCCAGTAAAATCTTTCACTATTTTATCTAACAAAACTTAAATAATAATTTTCTCATGCTCTCTGGGACTATTTTTTCACATTTCTCGCATGAGTATTTAAATAAAACCAAGGGTGATGAAAAGGGTGATAAATAAGTGATATTTTAAGAAAATAATATATTGAAGAAATTGAGCGATTTCGGAAAATTTCCATACTAAGAATTATTATATACAGATATATGACTAAACCGTGTAATATCGATGGACAAATTGCCGTAAATAAATAGTATTAGGGGTCGCTACAGGTATATTCTGCATGAGCGAGAGGTAAGGTAAAATATCGGTAATGGAAAGCATTTGAATCTCTGCCAGTTCAGAAAATTTGCGGCACCCGGTCCCGAGAGAAAAATTGAAGTTGACATTCTGTCCTCTAAAAGGTGTAAAAACGAAAAAATAGTTTCAGTTCAAAAATTGCATTGATTTTCGACATAAATGTGCTTGTACTAATTTCGAACTAATTATTCCGTTAGTAATATAGAATACTGTTTACATATTCAATGAAGTGAATATAATTACACTGGAAATATCGCGTAGTTCAATAACAGACTGTTGAATTAAATTAATATCATTATCAGTTACAAAGATATAGTAATTAATTTTGATTTTCTGACTAGATTCTATTCACGATTGCTTGTGACTTTATTTCGTAATTACCGTAATACCGAAAATGTCTACTGGCACTATTTCGAGCAAGAGAACTCTCCGCAGTAATTTGTAGGATGAAAAGGTCGTTGTAGATGTTAATTAATTCCATTTAAAGATTCTTTAGGAGCCGTTGTTCTCTATGGGAAATAAATGGAAATAAAAGGATGCAACGCCTGCGAGAAAAGTGAATTATCCTGGAAGCTTCTGTCTGTTATGTCACAGAAAACGAGAAAGAATACAGCGAGGGAGCAACCAAGAGGCGAACAACTTTTATTCACCTTCTAGTATGGGCGATGTTCTCAATTATACTCCCCGATTTTGTGTCCAACGTATTTGACTTTCTATTGGCCCTCTGTTTCTTCACCCTATTTCGTAGTGCCTGAAATGATAAAATAATAATTCATAAAGCCCTAAACTAACACAATTCCATCTCAACTTAAAGAATATTTAATTAAACTATATATCCAATTTCCGAGTCCTCGTAAATTCATTCTAGGGACAATATTGACTTTACTAGTATAAATAGGCGTAATTTATTGATACCTCTGAACACATTATACATACACTATATCATTATTAATTCATAGCTAAACTTCTCGAGTATAATTTCTCTTTTAATATCAACATTTCTGATTGGTTCTTTACAGTTTCTTTAAAGCGATAATAAAAACCATGGAAATGTTCGCCATACACTCTAACTGTGATACTTTTTAAGTAGCGGTTGAGGTTTTTCGAGTGCTTTCAAATTTATTGCATCTACCGGTATTTTACGACTTTAGTTACTGTTGGGTGCTTAATGCAACTTTGAACTGCAGTGAGGCACTCAACAGTTGCACATTCTAAGTACTTCCTTGAGTAAGGACTCGTCAAAATTTCAAATACCATTCAAATTTCAAGAGCAATCTTGAAACATTGTTAGTTCTTCTTTACCAAGAGAAATTAAAATTAAATTCAGTTCGAGAAATTAAAGAAAAACATCCATTCAGCAAATGAAGACAATGACTGTCTACTCACCTTGAAAATACTATAATACAGGAAGATCATTATAATGCAGGGAATCAGAAAACTAGATAGGCTTGAGTACATGATGAAGTCCGTATTGTAGAACATGCAGAGATCCGGCGTCCGATCTGGCGTATTATTCAAGCCTAGAACAATCGGGCTCCCGATCGCCGCCGATATCACCCAAACCAACAGTATCGTCAACCACACTCTTCTATTGTTCTTGTGTTTGGCGTACTTTATCGGCCGGGTCACCGCTATGTATCTGCAATTCAAATTCGAGGGCGTACGTTGAACGATGAACTCGTAGAACGCATCAGCCGATTAAAATATCCCCGTAAAATCGATTCTTCCCTATTCCCATTCTGTCCTAAAGCCACTTGCAAAATTGGAAAAAGGAAACCCTTTTAAAACGCAATACATCCACCCTTTTTTTATCTCATACTTTACACTCGGCGAGTCTAAGCCGCAAGCAGCTTCAATTTTCCCGATTAACGTTTTCCGATATTTTGCGATTAATCAATCAGTTTTGGATAAATGGAATATACAAATTAAATTTGTGTTTTCACACTTGTTCTATGAAATTTGTTTCATACATAATTGTTGTTTTTAAATATTGATTAATAAAGTTTCTTCAATAATGTATTTCTTTAAATACAAATTTTGTGTTCCAAATGTCTAATTGCACTTGTATTTTTCGCTTCCGCGCACTAATGGCATTTGTGCAAAAGCACACCTGTTGAAAAGCTTCTATGCACGGGTTTCATTAGGGATTTATGCTTGAGAATTTTTTGCCTTGCGAAACAGAACAATGAAGAGAAAAGTATTGGAAAATAATTTCTTTTACAGAATAAAAGTAATATGCAATACCTTGATCCTGACAGTTTTTTTTTTTTCAATTTGGAATGCAAATATCTTTTTATAGATAAAATATATAAAGTTGTGAATTCGATTTCATCTGTATCTATATTTTTGTGTGTTCATTAATTGCTAGTGTTCTATTAACTATTTATCAGTTCAGGAAAGTTTAATTAAACTATTTTAAAACTATTGGAAAATGTAACGACTAAAAAGCTTCCTCTGCAAAATTCTGGAATTCAGGATTCAAGGAAAGAGAATTCAATTCAATTCATCCTGAATCCAGTACAAAATACAAGGGAATTATCCAATAAGAAGGTGAACTAAAATTACTAAATTAAAATTGTTGAACCTCGTAGTTGTTTAAAAAAAAGAGAAAATAGTGATGAACATCAAAGAAAGGTTATTAGCCGAGGTTGAAAAAAATACAAGAAAATGAGAAGGGTCTTCGATGCTTCACATCCTTTGCTACTGTGAGCGATGTTCGAAGAAGCAATTAGTCGCTCGTTACCTACGAAGTTAATGGAGGTGTATGAAGAGCTTAATAAGGGCGTAGAGCCAAGGTGTGTCGTTATATGTAACTTGTCTATCTTTCATCAGTACATTTTATCAATTTATTACTTTCCCTGGTCTTGGCATGTGAATTTTATTTTAAATAAAAATCCTGCAAGCGGCTTACGGCTTAACGAATGTTATCATTATGTGGGCGTTATATTCTTAGTGTATAATCCAGTAAAATGAGAAAAATCCAACTTTCTACTTTCTTTTTATAATAATTTAACTTCAGAGGGATAATTTAATAAATTATTTATAAATTATCCCTTTGAAATTATCCCTTCTGATGAAACTCGAATAATTAATGCGAAATGGAAACTATGATCATGTGCAGTTTCTCGAATTTGCTGGATAGAATTCATTGAGGATCAAGAGGAGAGTGAAAACTCACCTGTCCACTGATATTGCTACCAGATTGAAAATCGAACTTGTGCTGCACATTACGTCCATTGCTATGTAAAAGTCGCACACAAACCCAGGAAGACTCCACGCTCCATTATTCACCTGTAAATAGAAAGAATTTTGATCTAGAAGTTGTTTTTGTATAATTTAATTCAAAAATGGGAAATTGATAAATAGGAGAATAATCCTGATCATATTTAAATATCAACTAGGAAGACGGAAAAAATTTAGAATAGATAATAAAGAATGATATTCTCTTTTAGTTTTTTTTTTTTTTTGAATATGACATTTTGTATTTGTCATGTTTTTTTATGGATCGGCTATAGCTTTCACTTTAAAGGCGTACCAAATAATTGAGAAAATGTCACAAATTTGAAAGCATAAATGTCAAACGGGTTTCCAAACCGATGCATCAAAAAGGAATTTGTTAAAATTCATGTGCTTGAAACTTATTGCATCGATACTCAAAAAAACGGTCGATATTTGTTAGTTTCGCACTGCGTGCAGTTCAATTTTATGAAATAAATTTCATACAAATAGTTGGATATAATAAAACAGTCACCCTTTCACTTAAATTGCAAAATGGAAGAGTGGAGTCGGTAATAATTAAATTAAGTACAAAAGCACGAATAATTCGTTGCATGATCTGCAAACTCAGCTTTTATGCTTTATCTCTCAAGATTACTTTTGTTCGTATAAATCTTTGCTATTAATTTAAACCACTGATAAAATCCTATATCGGGATATTTATTATTTACCGATATACTTCTGCGAAGGTATTTTCTTTCTTTTATCCTTTAACGAGATATTGTCTCCAATCTCACTAACTCCATCCTGCGGGGGCGATAACGTTATCATGTTAGTAAGAACAAAAAGCCTCGGACGTCCTCAATTCGAAGAGAATTCTCCACCAATAGTCTCAAAGCTTCCAATGGAACCGATAGTCAGACTCCATGAATCATACACTGCCTTTGTTAGATATTCCCAAAAATGTGTGTTATCTTTTTTGTTACACTTTGCTGACTCTCTCGCAATTCGACAGAAAATAGGTACGAAGAAATAATGATTTATCTTCAACTTCAACTACTTATTTACATAAATTTATTATTATTTAATATTAAAGTAATCTATTATTTTGTGCCAATAGATAATTGTAGAAAATATCTAGGTCGTTTTCGTATGTAAGTTTGACAAGTGCTTAGCTTGAGAGAAGGTGACAATCCGGAAGAGTCCATGAATCAAAGTAGTAAGCTTCAGCGACAGAAAGATTCACGAGGGTGATATTCTTTTTTCATTCGTCTTTTTTTTTTATTTCGCGAGAACGAACCGACTTTCACCACAGTTGCTACTCCAGTGCAGAAACGGGAGAAACCTTGATTTATTTTCATTGGTCGTGCTCTGCTTGCCAATGTTCTACCAGAGAGGGTTTATCCCCATTCCAAATATAACACGCACGTAACGCGCTTCGTTTCTCTTTCCTGTGTGAAGTCCTGACCATATTACGTTTAAATGCCCTCGTTCTCAGAAAAGGTTTCTGGAATTTAATTTCTCCACAATTCAAATATTATTGATCTCAAATTAAAAGCACTTTCTTCTAGACAATTTTCACCTTCAAATATACCACTTGTTTATATAACTGTAGTTTATTACAAACAGTATATGACAAGTGATTATTAATTTATATAAGACGAGATGAGATTTAATATAATAATAAAAAAAAGACGTCGATAAATTTTCAGAAACATTCTTCACAGTATCGCTGCTGTTTGCTTTACGATTAGTCGATTACCCGCGCAAAGCATGGTATAACGTAAAGATATATAGTTTATAACGATACATCAGAACTCTGTGTGATTGCATTACTTCCTTGAAATTGTTCGACTTTATTACTCAAGCCCACAGCTATTTTGATAGACTAGTTTCAATCTAATCTGCTGCAACTTAAAACCGTGCTCAAACATAAGTCATAGCAATAACATAAAACATAAATAAAACGAACTATCTAAATTCACGCTAATGGTAAAAGGATATATAAGAAAGCTCGGAAAATGCGCTAGTAAGGAGGGAGGAGCTTAAAGTTGTCGGAGAATTGAGAGCAAATTGCACCCGAGTTTCTTTATCTCAGTAAAAGAGTAAATATGTGTTTCTTAACTAAATAAATATAAAAATGAATATACAGGGTGTCTACTGATTCAACCGATTCAAATTCCAGGCGTTTTCCCGGTTTTTCAAGGCTAAATCCCTGATTTTCCAGGAAACTAAAAACACATTATTTAATCTCATGAAAACATTTAGGATTCCATGAGGAACATTAAAATCCCTTAAAATCACTTTGAAAAATAAAAATTTCTTAAAATTTTGACAAGCTTTTTAAAATCCTTTAAAATTCCTTAGAATTCCTTACAAATTCTTTGAATTCCCTAATCTTCCTTAAAAATCTCTTAACATCCTTTATAATTATTGAAAATGTCTTGAAATCATTAAAAACCTAGAGAATCTCAGAGAATACCTGGAAATTATTTATAATCCTTCGAAATCTTTGGATAGTTTCTAAAATTTGTTAAATAAATTATAAAATTTATATGTGTAATACTGTGCATGTATTTACTCAACTACTAATCAGACTTAATTTTGAGCAACTAAGTTACTCAATCAAATTATGAAATATGAAACAATAACTGAAGTATATTAACTTATTTCTTTGGTAGACATTATTTGTTATGACAGAAGACAAAAATAGTTTATAAAAGTAGGTTCTTGAAAAAAATTCCAGGATTAAAAAAAAATTCCAGGCGTATTCCCGATTTTTTCCCGGTATACAAAATTCCAGGCGTATTCACGGTTTTCCCGGTTTTTCCTGGTAGTAGACACCCTGATATATCATTCATTTTCATATATATAAGAACAAACGCGCGCTCCGTGCGAGCATTTATATTCTTTTTCAATATTATATAATTTATTATATTTTATTTCTCTAATCTCTTAAAATCTATGTTAAACTTCGTGAAAATCTCTACAAATTCCAAGAAACCTTGGAAAACCTGTGAAATCGCTTAAAATTCGTGAAAATCTCTTAAAATTTTCAGAAACTTCTTGAGATTCTTTTAAATTCAATTATAATAATTCATATCCCTTTTATATTCTTTAAAATCCATTAAAAGTATTAGAAATATCTTCAAATTCCATAAAATCCTTAAAAATTCCAGAAAAATTTTCAAACTCATAAATTTTTCTGAAATCTACTTTAAAATTAATGAAAATCTCTTAAAATTCCCAGAAAAATTCTTGAAATTTTACGGTAACATTTAAACTTTTATTATACCCTTAAAAATATTACATAGAATTCGTCAAAATATTTTAAAATTCTTTAACAACTTTTTAAAATCCTCATAATTTAAAAATATTTAGAATCCCTTAATATTCTCTAAAACTTCTTAAAATTGCATGAATTCCTTTAAAATTTCACGAAATATCTTGAAATCTCTTAAAATTCTACGAAAATTTTCAAAATCATAAATCTTTTCAAATCCACGTTAAAATTCATGAAAATCTCTAAAAATTCCTAAAAACCTCTTAAAATTCCTTTACATTTAAAATCCGTTAAAATCATTACAAATCTTATCAAATTCCATGAGATCCTTTAAAATTCTCAAACTCATTTAATTATCAGAAATATCTCTCGGAATTAATTAAAATTATTAGAAATCCCATAAAATTCCTTAAAATTTCAGGATAATATTTCAAATTCCTTAAAACCTCATAAAACTCTTATAAAGCTTTTAAAATTACTTAAAATTTCACGAAATATCCTAAAATCCCATACAATTTTACAAAATCGTTTCAATATCCTAAAAATCTCTTGAATTTCGTACAAATTACTTAAAAATCGTTAAAAATGCACATAAAAACCTTGAAAATCATTAATCTCTTGAAATTCATGTTAAAATTAGTGAAAATCTCTAAAACTGCCTAGAAA